>LQRL01058718.1:28330-40478 GCA_001703475.1 Hydroides elegans
AGCATTAGGTTACGCTTACGCCATTGTCTAATTTATGGTGCAATCTTTATAAGCAGTGGCTTTTCATAAAAGATATAGCCAACCCATTGTTTGTTGTGACATAATATGTCACACTAAAATAATCATATGTTCATAGCAATAACTGATAAGACACTAGAAAACTAAAATTGACCAAATATTTTAAATAAACTGAACAAGGAAGTAATTGTGAAACACGAGCAGGCCTCAACCGCCCCCAAACTCGAATGGGTATGGTTTTTTTGTAGATTTTAAAATATATTTTCTATGAAAACCGCTATTTTTGGTCAATTTGACAACTTCCGGTCGGGTGGTTTTGACCGAAATGGTCAAAAGACACATCTACGGACCAACCCCTTTCATTTGGCCTATAACCAAGTCTCTATGACCTTCCGTTCAAAAGTTATAGCCCATACAAGCCCGTACGGAAGTCTTGAAAAACCGCTATTTTTGGCTATTTTAGCCAATTTTACAACTTCCGGTCGGGTGTTTTTGACCGAAATGGTCAAAAGGCACATCTACGGACCAAGACCTTCATTTGAGCCTGTAACCAAGTCTATGACCTTCCGTTCAAAAGTTTTGGCCTGTACAAGCCCGTACGGAAGTCTTGAAAAACCGCTATATTTGGCTATTTTAGCCAATTTTACAACTTCCGGTCGGCAAAGGTCGTCTCTGCATCCTACTTAGATCACTTCAAGAGGGGCATACGCGACCTCGAATCGCCGTAACCTCCAAGAAAACAGACCGTTATGCCTACACGCACATCATGTATATAGCTGTACAGCACTACATACTGCACCTGATTCATTAAAGGATATAAATTATAAAATCATGATATGTTCGAGCTGCGCACCAGATTCAATCAACTGACAAAAGCCTTCAATTTTGAAGTTGACCAGCATAATAAACGAAGAAGAAGAGCCCCAGAAATTTCGGGCCCTGTCGTCTTAAAACGGAATTTAAATTGTTCTTATTAATCTTACTTACTTGCTGGATATCATCGGTCATATCACGCTCTGGTTGAAATATGAACGCCTCCCTCACCATACAGCAGAGGTGTTTATGGTCTGGTCCAACTGTTCACCACATAGCAATCTAAATTGAAAAGAAAGGTTTTTATATAACACTTTACAACATATTAACAGGGGCATACCTGTATAATATCAAACAAATCAAGCTTTACACTTGTTCATTTCCCGATTTCGTGCTTTTTTTCTGATCACATCACTTTGATTGAACCCCTAGCGAGAACTTGCTGAATTACATTATTTCTCTTATTATCGCCCAATAAATTAACAGATTGCCAGATATTTGTACAATAGTTACACATTAAAAATCAATGGATAGTTTATTGGTATTAATTAATTTCGTTATATGATATCAAAATATATAATGTAGCTTTAGTTGGCATTATAATGTTAAAATTGTACGAACTTTTCACTCGATTACCTGGTGTGGGTATCAGCTTAAATTTTTTGCTGAACACCAGTTTTAGGTCAAAAACTCACATAAAATTATGACGTCATAATCGTTGCTACTATAGGAAAAAAAGAGTAGCGACCAGGCAGTATAATCTTGGTGACCTTTTCTTTAAAGGCACTAACTGAGTGCATAGAGAGGATACAACTGAAATGTTATTGAAATGAAATATCAACTTTCATTGCCAATTTTCTAATTAATAAAATAAAAGGATTTACGCGTAGAAATTACGTGATTAAACTAAAGTTGAAAGTCAGAAAAGCTACGAATTTCCTTTGGCCTGGAAAGGCTCCTGGAGACAATGCCATTTCGACCGAAACGCTTCAAGCATTAGACGAGATAGGATTAGAAAACATCACCGAGATGGATAACTGCGACACACGACACGGGTTATATGCTAGAGACATGAAATTTTCATCCAAAAAAAGTATACAGTTATCCCTTTACCTAAGAAGCCAAAGGCTGTCAACTGCACCAACTTCAGAACCATCAGTCTTACGAGGCATGTGACCAAAATACTGCCTAAGATAATCCTGTATCGAAACCGCACAGCAATAGACCGAGAAATACGCGAAAATCAAGTTAATTTATGAAAGGTCACCAACGGAGGCATATTTAATCTAACAATAAGTGAAAGGTTTTTGGAAAAGCAGAACGATCTATACACATGTTTCATAGACTATAAGAAGGCTTTCGACAGAATCAACCACGTGAAGCTTATGGAAAAACTCAAGCTAGCTGAGCTCGACAGGAAAGATATACAAATAATAGCCAGGCTATACTGGGAGCAGGTAGCAGTTGTAAGTACCGAGCAGGTAAACTCTGATGTAATCAAAATAAGAAGAGGGACAAGACACGGATGTGTATTATCGCCGTATCTCTTCAATCTATTTACTAAGCTCAATTTCAGAGTGATTGAAAATAAAGATGAGGGAGTTTCGGTCGGTTGTAGAAGAATTAGCAACTTGAGGCATGTGGACGACAAAACAATTACCACAGAAAATGATAACAAATTACAAATATAAGCTTAAAGACTGAATAAAGAAGGTAAACACTTTGGTATGAAAATGAATATCAACAATGCAAAAACAATTGTGATAAGCAATAAAAAGGAAATAACCAATGTGAAAATCGAATCGGATTGGTAAAAGGTTGAGCAGGTCAGCAAATTTGTGCATCTAGGTGAATTAATCATAGAAAATGGCAAATGCGAAGAAAAAATCCGCAGAAGAATCGAAATTGCAAGGAAATCCTTCACCAAAATGCGGACGGTACTGACGAACCCCAAACACTAAATAACACATAGAATGTGGTTCATTAAGTGTTACGTCTGGTCAACAATTTTATATGGGGTTGAAACATGGACCATCAGCAAAATATCGCAGCAGCGCCTAGAAACCTTCGAAATGTGGACACTAAGCCGAATGCTTAGAATAAGCTGGACAAGACGAGTCACAAACGAAGAGGTGTTACGATTTGCAGAAACGAGCAGGTCATTGCTCGACACCGTTCGAATTAGAAAGCTATCGTTTTTTGGGCACTTAATGAAGAACGATTCTCTGCAGCGCGACCTAACGAGGGCATGGTGGAGGGAAAACGAGGAAGAGAGAAACCCATATCGCAATGGAGTGACAACATCATCCGAGACTGGTCTCACATGCGTGGCCGCCAAGCGTGCCGCTCAAGACAGGAGAAGATGGAGATCCATGGCATCCAACGTCAGTCGACACGCCATTCGGTAAGGTAAGTAATTGGATACCTTAGCAATACAATCATCTCATTGATTTCGATTATACAATATACTATGAAGGGAAATGAATATAGAATATACATGTGAATGTGTAATCAGTTACCATGGAGTTGGATTTATTGTTAAAGGTGAGCTTAACCCCGTGTTTAATAAAATAGTGGCCAGGTTTATCAGATGAGAAATAACCATACATTATAAATCATTCGGCAGCAGAATGAATATAATAATAATGACAGTGGAAATTATCAAATAAAAGTCGTACATTTAATGGACTCACTGAAAAACTAAGACCTGTGTACTAAAAATAAAATAACAATTCAAATAGCATACACAAGAAGCAAGAGTACAACAAAACTAGTTTTTATTTCAAAATTAATCGCCAAAAAGAACTTCGACAGGTTTTTAATCAAAGCTTCTCCTACTTAACACAGAAAAATGTACTATTTAATATTATAATAAAACTTCATGCTTTCAGGAAAATACGAGAAATTATTGTCCCAAGGGAGACCGTCCGGGAGGGCCCGAAGGCGAACCCTGAGGGCCCTCCCGGGCTGTCTCCCGAGGGGCAATGATTTTCCCGCATCTAACTTAAGGCATGAAGTATTATTTTTATTATATGGTTTTTGTGTTTTTATTGCTAGCATTGGCTTATAAATTAGGCACAGCGTAATACTCAAAACTATAAAATATTGATTGCTTGACTAGAAACCTCAATCGGCATGTCACCCGGCAGGGTAACGTTACGAACAAAAATGACGCAATTAATGCGGCGTCATATGCAAATAAGCATTGTGATGTTATTATTGCGTCACCGGGAAAATACGGCTTTTGTAAAACCCAGTGACTGGCCTTATGTTTTCTTTATAAATACAACGTCAAGCATGCAAAAAAACTATTTCAATATACTATGTACTTAAGAACGTACTGAATAACGACGAATAATGATAAAATCCATCTAGAAGTGGAGTAGAAGGAATACCTTCTATATATCCCGAAACTGCCAAAGAACAACCAACATTAGGAGTTTAATATATCAAGTGAAAGAAAGCCTAATACGACCACATAAAAAACTATAGGTTTTCCAATTACGAGGATATTACATTTTAAATATATCAACAATAAACTGATGACATAGTGTTGGCATAAACTGCTGGACGCATACTAAAATGCATTGAAGCACATCAAAATCATATAAATAAACCAATCAAAATATGGAATGCGGAAAAGTCATTATGCTCTATGGAATCATCAATAAATCGGTCACCTTCAAACACAAGTGTCCATAACAATAACAACTGGATGGGAGTATACAGGCAGATTCATGGTACCATTCGCCCGTAAAATAGTGTAATCGCCAAGAGGCCAAAATCCTTAACGACAGATACAGTCCGTCGTTTCTCTTAGATAAGATATCAACGTTTTTAGTTAACACTGTAAAAATACGCCACCATACAATATATAATACGCCAAGCATGAGTTCAAATTGTGTTGTGCACCCGAACGTATGTACAGAAAGTACATGATACTGAAGAAACGACTTCACTCTATTATGAAGAAAGAATATGAAAAAGAAGAAGAAGAAGAAGAAGAAGAAGAAGAAGAAGAGGAAGAAGAAGAAGAAGAAGAAGAAGAAGAAGAAGAAATAGAAGAAGAAGAAGAAGAAGAAGAAGAAGAAGAATAAAAAAAAGGAGAAAGAAGAAGTAGATACAAAAAAATGTCAGGAAGATTTGGCAATATTTGGCAAGGGATTTCTATTGATTTTGTTTTTAATATGTACACTTTTCTTGTTTTATTTGATATGCGTTGAATGGCAATTTAAATGCAATTCGATTGCACACGCTTCAGTAATAAAATTTGATTAATAATTACACGCCCAATTATCTGAGGTAAAATATTCATCATATTTCGGCCACGTTCTTATTCTGTTAAAAATAATTTCACATGTATTCTATAAAGAGTGTTATCGTAACTTTCTATGGTCATTTTTAACATGGGTTTTCTATATATGTTTATAAATAATCTGTCAAAACGTGCAGTCGAACCGTTCAAAAGTTGATTTGCACGGGACCATTGAGTCTTCATTAACATATCCACTGCATAATCAATACGCTGGCTTTAGTCCTTGTTGCATTTGTTTACTGGGTGATCCGGTGCTCATGCTAGGCTTTAATTCATTATATATCTGCTTGTGACGGTTCTTAGTTTATGTTTATTTCTAACGTTTGAAATCTTAGTAATAGAGTAACTTAACTGAATGACAAAGCATATATATTTGCACTAGACGCTTTACATTCCCCTCTGAGCAACTAGATTCAGCCCGAAACTCCATAATCGTCGCGACATCTTAACCATTAGGCAGTGCCCTTAACATGGGTCATGTTAGAAATAGTGAGATACCAGAGGCCATTATATTAATTCTGCTTCTTAAGTTTGACAAGCCATTACGTAATGTTAAAAATTTTGATGGTCTAAAATAGTTCTTTACGGCGAAACAAAATGTGTGAGTTTGATTTTGTTGTTGAATGCGTTTTAAGGTTCTATATAAGTAAATCGATGTTAGTCCAAGGCCATCTCTGTTCATGGTTCATCCAGTGGATTATCCATATATTTTTCAAGATTGGTCTGCTGCTAATCTCGTGCTGATTTGAGTCGTGTATAGCTATTTTATTCCTAATCCATAAAAAAAATAAGTAGAATAATATTGATTAAACGAGGTATTGCTTTATTTCTATTTGCCTGATATAAGAAATATATTTTGATTCGGAATAAGCATCTACAAAAGAATTTGCATAATGAAGCATAATTACATATACTATATACAATCTATAAGTTTAGGTGAATCAATTTTAAATGCTTCTTGTTGTTTGCCTGGGATGTAAATCCACAATGATTCAAATGACTGTCAGCTTAGCGTTTCTTTATTTGATAACATTTACCTATGAAAAGTTATCACGCAAGGATATTAAGATATTTTTTTGATTTTTTTTTCATAAAACTAGGTTGCCTAATACCAATAGACTTAACCGACTACGAGAAAATTGGTAAATAGGTACATACATTGTCGATTAATTATATATTTTTGAATAGGATTCTTTATACATAAGGAACTATTGTGTTATTTTTTCAGGGTACGCTAATACGTTTTCGGTTTCGGTTTCTTCAATTTAACTTTGTGTCATTATAACAATTATTTCTAGGGAAATATCTTAAATATATTATAGTTGTATAAATTATCATTTACATAATTGGCATTTATACTCTGATGTATATTTAAGACAGACTGAAAGTGTTTTATGGGATGCATTTTATAAAAAAATGTATTTTTGATTTTGTTCTTATTGCTTCTCATATAACGCTGATAAGTAATTAGTAATACCAAAACAGAAAGTCACTCAGTTGACGAATAAAAACGACAAAAATAAAACAATAATCAAATATGTTTTTACATTAGAGAGGTTGGGCAGAATAATTTATTTAACTAAAAGAATGTTTTGGATAATTTAGGTCATCCAGTAGATATATAAGCAAACATTACGCTTATTAGAAATTTACTCACATTAGGTGGTTGACCAAAAGTATTTTCGCGAAAAGTCGCAATTAATCCCGAAAATGCTTCTGCACTAATTCTCTCCTAAGTGGATCAGAAATATATATATTTAATAGGTTGTTAAAGACAGTATAGATATTGGGGACAGAGTTCAGACGACAGTCAACATATATGAAAAGTCTATTTGTAATAATATTTTTAAATCAGATTTTTAGAAATTAATCATATAAAATATATTTAGCAAACCAATTGCAAATAAATACATATCCTTTCATTTTTAGGCCTTGAAAAAAACGTGAGAACCTGGAAAGTGATAAAAATATGTATATATAGCAATATGTGAGTGTACGGGTTGGCAGTCCTGTACACAGTTTCTGTGAGGAAACGCCAACATAAAGCTCCAAAGAACTAACAAGGAAAATACCCCATGGGCTCCTGAGAGAGGGGGTGGATGAGAGGCCAAAACGGTTGATTGACAGAAGACAATTGGAAACACCAACGTTGAACTGAACATCTGGAGTCACCACATTGTTACACATGAGGGAAAGAAATGCGAAAGGCTTAAAAATTCACCAGTCAAAGATGGGTTGCGCACCGATCGCAAACTTAGTGTAAAGCACAGAGGAAATATCTGGTGAGTTGGAAGAGAGGCCCGGCCTAGAAGCACACTACAGTGACAGGAATCTCAACGTATAAAGTACAGCATCATCAGCTTAACCCCGACCTGACATACCATTAAAAAAAGAGCAAAATTTCCAGAAATGAATTATAATAAATGGGAAGAGCATGAATAAGAGTTTGTGAAAACACTAACTGCTGTATTGAAGGGATCGATCAGCCCTCCATATTATCAGGAAGGAGACGGGGACGGGGTGATAGGCAGTAAAGAAAGACTACCTTATACACAGAACATAAATCGACGAAAAGTAAAGATGAAACAGATAAGAACTGACCTGAGAAAATCAGACAGTCGTTGCGGAAGGCTCCCTATGAGGAGAAACAGGGTGTAGCAGAAATGAGAGACGAGCGTCGCTCCCAGTGTACTTCACTACGCAGAGAGGAATATAGCAGGAAAAAGCGCTGCAAAAGAGCTAGAACGGAATCAATGAAGGGACCATTTAATTTTTTTAAAACAATTCTCGGGAACCCAAGGAACGGGACCCTTGAAAGCGAAGTAGGCGAGGAAGAAGTTGCTAAGCATCCTTTGGAAGCTCCTAAATACTGCATTGAAGAATGGAGAGTTCCAGCTTATCGACAAAGAGCAGAGATTTGTTTCGTGCCGAAGGAACAAAACTCAAGAACAATAAAGAATGTATCAGAATGTATAGAGCACACGGCGTGCCAACCCAGCTCATAAAAGAGGCAAGGCATAGTTAGTGCGATTTATGCGTCATATGGCTTGATTTCCTAACGTATACGGGTCCATTCCGCACAAGGTCATAGCGGAAACGCTGAGAAGATACCACGTCCCACAAAAAGTGGTGGACATAATAGAGAGCAATATAGCCAAAACCCTTCTCAGGTTCAATCGCCTACGGACAAGGTCAAACAAAAAGGCTGCAATCGGAGAAAGGCATCAGTACAGGGGACACAATCTCTGTGATTCTATTCGCCAGTGAAATACACTTGATGGCTAAGTCGGCCGAATAGAAATGCAAAGGACCAGTAATGAAATCCGGTATACGCCAGCCTACCGCCAAAGCGTTTATGGGTGACGATCGCAACCGCCCATACGATTCAAGCCAAGTGGTGTCTGGAGGTTTACAAGGCGAAGAAATCGAGAAGCATGGTGACGGTGACGGAACAACCCATTAAATGACGAAACATGCAAAGACAAGGAGAGTATGAATGTGACAGTGCATCAACTGGAGACCTTGCTTGGGATTATATGTAATTGCAGTCTCCCTGGTAAATACAAGGCGAGGTGTGTCCAATATGGGGCTCTGCTGATGATATGCGAAGCACCGCTTATCACAGTCAAAGGCAAGGAGCGTAAGATCAGCACCAAGCTACGAAAGTGGCTATGTCTACCGCCATCAATCACCAATATAAGCGGGAACAGTGATAGAATGTGCTACAAGCCGATTTCAGCATTAAAAACCTAGTGGGCAAAACGGGTATAGCGGGACATGAACTAGGCTATGAGCAAGACACTCCTCAACGTGTTAATAAAGCAGTTCTATGGGGAGATGTACGATGGTAGGAGACGAATGGCAACAGGCAGAAGAGGAGACAAGAAAGGCTAAAGCGGTTGACATGATGACACAGGGAGCATGGTTAAACTGAGAAAATGCAGCAAGCAAAACTATATAATGAAATATGATACAGAAAATGGAACCTGTCAGGATCCAGTTTGTGATCAAACCTATATATGACCAGCTACCGATTCCGACACAGACAAAGACACCAACAAACCTCGTGATATTCGGTAAAAAATGAAAATAAAAAAAAGCTGTCTGTATGACATGAGAATAAATGTGACAGTGCATTAACTGGAGACTTTGCTTGGGATTATATATAATTGAAATCACCCTGGTAAATACAAGGCGAGGCGTGTCCAATATGGGGCTCTGCCAAGAATATCGTAACTGCTGATGATATGCAAAGCACCGCTTATCACAGTCAAAGGCAAGGAGCGTAAGATCAGCACCAAGCGATTGGGAGATGAAAGTTGATCTCAGAACAAGAAAGCAGTTCTACGTTGATAAAACCACCAGACAGCGACCGGATCTAGTTATCCATTCAACGAGCACACAGTACATTAAAATATAAGAAATCACAGTTCCATGGAAGTCAAGAATATGGAGGCATTTGAGCGAAAAAAAGAGATATTGAGCTAACCCAAAAAGAGCGATACAAAACCATAAAAAGCTACACAGGCGGCAGATAAAGCATCAACTTGGTTGTGGCTAAAACCAGAAACAGAGCAGTGGAGCCAGAATAGGCTGACGACAAGCTAGTACATAATAACATGAGTTTTTGCTAAAATGTTAATTCCTAACAGACCCCTTTACAGGGATGCACCATTACTCGAACTCGGCGGTGACGCAAGCTCGACCGTCATCCTGAACAACACGCACGTTGACAGTGTGATATCTGATCGCGAAAATCAGCCTGCAAAAATAGCATTCTAAATATCAGCGCTGAATGCGCGAGCTAAATTTTAAAATTGAGACATCAAATACATTTAAAAATAGATGCCTTTTGCATATTGTGTATTTCAAATTCACACAGGATACAAACAACAAGCCATCGTAGAGGGCAAAGCCCCCAACCTCCAACCCTCGCGTTCAATTCTCCTCCCTATCTCTAGTGGAAGATTGTCAGATATCTTTAGAATAAGCTTAAAACACTGAATGTTTATTCTGAAGTTGAAAGCAAGAAATCCAGAAGAGCTACTGCAAGCAATTATGAAATCTCCTACAAGAATAAAGAATTCAAGAAATTTAAAATATTTATTAGGCTATTCCTTCACTGATCATTAACCGAACCTAAATTAAGATCTATCTGAACTGGTTAATATTTTTTCAAACATAATCCTAGAATCGTTTGGAATCGAATATAATCGTTTCGAAAAAAATATTTTTCTGAAAAAGTTGCAAGCAAGGAAGTGCTGCTGCAAGAATAAAGATTTACCCGAATAAATCATTGAGTGTCCTCGTTTTGTTTCCCGTTCAATTCTTCTCATCACTAAATAGAGGGTTTGGGCAAAACATGTTATTTCGGGATGACTGTGTTTAGGTCAGCAGATTCGAATCATAACCCAATTTATTATGGCTTTAACCTAAGTTATTCAGTGAAATTATTATGCCTTATATTTGACAAAACAAATTAACTGAATTTATAAATAGTTTAAATTAATGTTTTTACTGTGTTAGGCACTTGAAAGTTTGAATTCATAGGGTAAAGATTGAAATATACATATCAAAACAACGTCATCCCGGTGTGATATGTTTTGCCCAATTATTTCTCCAATTTGTCACTGAAATATTTATCTATTTTCTCTATTTTATTATTTTTCATTGCTTTTATGACCATATTATAATTCATGGTGAAAAATATAGTCTGTATTGATGTATTTCTTGAATTCTATATATTTCTAATATAGCAACCTAAGTTTTTCTATTAAGCAGACAAAATAGTTCATGTAAGTCACATCTGGAGAAATATTATAATTTGACCAAATTGTGCAAATTTATTGGTTAATACAAATCATGAACTGCCTGAAATAATAATAAAATGTATATTTTTTGGCCATATAAACCGAAATAAACATATTTCACAAAAAAAATACACTAACCTCATTTGTGACGCAATAAATCCATTTTATGCAACTTCAACAATGGATTAATTGCGTCACAATCTGACTGTTCTTAATTATTGTTGCGAAACGTAATTGTTACATCTTAATTTTTCACGTCATATTTCCCCCCAAAAAGTTGCAAATTTTGAACTTTAAAGTCAAATTCCAGACTTATCATTCATGCACTTAATACAGGTAAATCACCTGATCATAATGGAATATCAGTTGAACATATCAAATATAGTGATGAAAGACTAAGTGTTCTACTTTCTATCTGCATTAATGCAATGGTCAGACATGGTTTTCTTCCAGATTCCGTAATTGAATCAACTATTACTCCTGTAGTAAAAAATAAGAATGGAGATATAACAAGTGCCTCAAACTACCGACCAATAACGATTGCGTCTACTATGTCTAAGATTATTGAGAACCTTATACTGCAAAGCATTGAACCACTAATTAAAAAACAAGTAATCAATTCGGGTTTAAAAAGAAACATAGCACAGACTTATGTAATCTAATTCTTAAAGAAACAATACGAACTTACAATAGACTAGGATCTAATATTTACGCTTGTTTTATTGATGCTTCAAAGCATTTGCTCGTATTAATCACCGCAAATTGTTTATAGCACTTCAGAAAAGAAAAATACCCAAGGTTCTACTAAGATTTTTGATATATTGGTATGGAAATCAACGCATGAGAGCACGATGGGGAAATGAATTTTCGGACTGGTTTGATGTGAAAAACGGGGTAAGACAGGGTGGTATATTGTCTCCTTTGTTATTTAATCTATATGTGGATGTAATAAGTAAAAAATTAAACAAAACACACATTGGTTGCACAATTGGAAAAATAATAGTAAATCATTTATATTATGCGGATGATCTAATTTTGTTTTGTCCTTCGCACAAAGGTCTGCAACAGCTTCTTAATATTTGTTATGAAATCGGGCTAAAATTAGATATCAAATTTGATGAGACAAAAACAGAATGTATAGTGTTTAAAACAGTCAAGGAAGAAAAGATTACATATAATACTTTTAGTTTAA
>LQRL01058724.1:5826-20094 GCA_001703475.1 Hydroides elegans
TACCTGAGGACCAAACCAATCAAACAACATTTTGGGACCTTATATATCAATGCCTTCAAAAGAAAAATGATCGTCAGATAATCATTGGCGGAGATTTGAATGTAATCCTAAATGGCAAAATGGAAAGAAACCCACCAATATATAAAACATTTAAAGGAGTAGAAAAACTAAAGGACATCATGAATACACTTGATTTAAGTGACTTCTAGAGAATAGCAAAGGGAAACACAAAACGCTTTACATGGCGGAGACACAAACCAAACCTTGTACAATAGAGGCTTGAGTACTTTATTGCCTCAAAGAGTCTTTATCATAAGCTAAAAGATATAGATATACTACCAGGATATAGGACAGACCACAGTGCATTGACATTGACAATAAACGTTACAAAGAAAGACGAAAAGAGAGGGCCAGGGCTATGGAAGTTCAACTCAAATCTCAAAAATTTCAACCCTCACTGAAAGTCAAAAACTAGAAAATCATAGTTTGAATGCCCATCAGAAATGGGAGCTGATAAAATATAAAATCCGAGAACTGACTATCAAGTTTGCAAAAACACAAGCTGGTCAAAGGCGAAAATTACGAAAAGAACCTTTTGACAAAATAAAGACATCTGAACTTTTACTTGAATCAGAAAAAGACCATAAGAAAGTCGATAAAATCGTCAACGAGCTAAACATGACAAACAAAGAGCTTGAACATCTAGAGAATCTAGAAGTCTACGGACGCTACATACGTAGCAAAGCTTTCTTCCTGGAAAACGATCAAACAAATTATGCATTATTCTTTAGCTTGGAAAAGAAAAACTATGACAATAAAAACATAAAAAGACTTACAGGAAGCAAAGGAGAATCAATAACTAAGCCAAAAGATATCCTACAGACGACAGTAAACTTTTATGAAAACTTGTGGACGTGGATTAAAAAGTATCATCTGATTTCTGTCATGATTTCTTTTATTCGCACCAAATACCCCGTGTAAATGATTTTTCAAGAAAAATTATAAATAAACCAATTACAGAATCAGAACTGAAAATGTCTTTGAATACAATGAAATGTAACAAAACACCAGGTACAGATGGTCTAACGAAGGAGTTTTATGCACACTTTTGGAATCAAATTAAAGATATCTTAATAGAATCATATAATCATAGCTTCAAAGAAGGCTATTTGAGCTGTGAGCAAAGGAGGGGAGTTATACGATTAATTCCCAAAAAAAGATAAAGACACATCGTTATTAAAGAATGGGCGACCCATCAGCCTCCTAAATGTTGACACAAAAATCTTAACTAACTGCCTTTCACAAAGACTTCAAAAGGTTCTGCCTTCTATAATACACGGTGACCAGAATGGCTTCATAAAAAATAGGTTTATTGGAACAAATATCAGAACCATTATAGACAGCATTGACTATCTGAATCGTGAGAAAAAAGAAGCTCTACTGGCTTTTATTGACTTTGAAAAGGCTTTTGATAAGTTAAACTGGACATATATCGACAAATGCTTAGAAATGTTCAATCTCGGTGACAGCATAAGGCGATGGTTTCAGGTCATATATAACAAAATTGAAAGCTGCATAATCAACAACGGATATACCAGTAAATACTTCTATGTACGAAATGGGGTAAGACAAGGAGACCCTCTTTCTTCTCTTCTATTTATTATTGGGGTTGAAATTCTAGCTATAGCCATACGAGAAAACAAAAATGTGAAAGGCATTAAAGTAAACGGGACTGAAACAAAAATAGGTGTGCTAGCTGATGATACCACTCTATTCCTCATGGATATTCTTTCTCTGCGAAATGCATTGAATGTGATCATATTATTTTATTTCGTATCTGGCCTTAAAATCAATATAGAAAAATCTGAAATTCTGCAGATAGGTAAAATTACAATTGAATATACGAGCATCAAACCCTATGATATGAAGTGGTCAGTTGGTGATATAAAGTCTCTAGGCATTCGCTATTTCAAAAATGTAGAGACCATAAACAATATAAACCTTAGAGACAAGTTGAAAGAATTTCAAACCGTGCTGGCTAAATGGTCAAAACATCACCTAACTTTATGTGGAAAGATATGTATAGTCAAAGGTCTAGCTTTGACAAAAATAGTCTATGTAACTAATGTCTTGTGGACTCCCGAATGGTTTATCGAAACAATATGTAATGAATTAAATACCTTTTTATGGGGCCACTCGAGGCATTGGATACAAAAAGATGTTATCATACAAGACTACAAAGACGGTGGACTACGACATTTAGACTACAGATCATTCATGATAGCCCAAAAAATTGTATGAATGAAACGACTGTTTAATCATCCAACTTCTCTAAATGCAATGTTCCTTGCCAAATACTTACCAAAGCAAAATATACCTTTTACACTTTCATTGACATTGGAATCGAATCGATTATCCAGAACCATACCAATTTTCTATCAACAGATACTAGATTACTGGTACAATGCACAACGCGAACCCAAACACACTACAGTCATAAAATGCCAATGTTCATGATATATTAAACATATCAAGATAAACGGTGAAGCATGTTTCAATAACGAAATGTCTAATAAACAAATCAACAATGTAAATGATATCATCATCGAGAACGGTGTGATTATGGACGCACACCCAATTAAACGACACTTTAAATTGCACACCAATATCATGTTTATAAATAGCATTATATCAGCTATCCCTAAAACATGGAAAACACAACTGAAACAATCTCCTAACTCAAACATTAAAACTACAAGAACACAAAAATCAAAATGCTATCATATGAAAATGAAATCCCACAAATAGAATCAAGACCTATATATTGGTCCTTAGTAAAATCAAAACGTATTGCACTAAGCTGTATTGAAAGATGGAGCAAAGAAAATATAACATTATCAGACTCACAGTGGAGGGAAATATTTATCAAAACAAAATACCTTACTAAAATTGTAAAACATAAACTGTTGAATCTAAAGGTTATACATAAGAATTACGCTTCAGATGTCATTGTATCAAAATTTGATAAAACAGTGAATGCTAAAGGCAGCTTGTGCAATGAGGACAAGGATGTGATACATATATTTTGTATTTGTAAGAACGTTGAATTCTTTTGGAAACTACTTGAAAACTGGTTAACACGAAATATTGTAAACAATTTAAATATCAATATACGTGTGAAGTTGTTAGGAGTTCTGAAAGCGGATGTACCAAAACAAGTGTATTTTGTGGTAGATGACATTTTACTTCAAGCTAAAATATATATACATAGATGCAATATCAAAAAAAGAAAATTTATACTTTATAGCTTTCTTGTCGATACTGAAAAAAATATAGAAATAGAGCGCAGTTTCTTTAATGTGAATAGTAAAACATTCTCTGATTTCGAAACGCTATTAGATTTTCTGTAATGTAATGTTGACCTATGGAGAGAAACGAAGTGCAGTATGTATGTCATGTTGATTAAATGTGTTATATTATCTAATGTCTTATGATGAGTGTATTGATGCAGCAACAAAAAACACTCTTTTTGATGTATTTGTTCTTAAGATGAAAACAAACTATTTGTGAATTGTATATTCAAAATGTCTGAGCGAATAAAAAGAAAAAAATAATTGCAATCAAGCCGAAATCATATTTAACTTTGTTGAGTCACATAAATGGTCTTGAAAATATAGGATTTGATTCGTTGCTTCAATAGTTTTTGTGTTTGTCAACATTCCTGCGTTAGCCGGAATTACATATTTGCAATTGATTAAGGTGAACACGAGATTGTCAAGGACTGTAACATTTGTTTTGAATTCATTTTTCTTTTGCTGATTCTTTTTTTTTTAGTAAAAGGGGTGTGTCAAAGTCTATCATCTGATCGGCTCGTTAAACATTACCACACAGTATTTCCTACTGAAGTTATAATCAATTCCTTGTTTTTTTTTACATTTAGACATGTTAACATTAATATAAAGGAGGTAAATTCCCATTTTTCATTCATGTTAAATCTATGATTCACATTTTTTATCATTTTACAATTTTGTATGAGTATTGATTTCTATTTATACTATTAATAGCACATGTAAAAAATATAAGTTATAATAGTTTGATATGATTATGTTTAAGTAAAATGTTATGATATATACAATGTATGTAAATTATAAAGAAACAGTTTAGAATATATGCTTGGCTGAATAAAAAAAAACTAGTTAAATTATGAAAAGGTTTCTGTGAAACTTGGAATCCATATATTCGATATTGATGATGACTAATGATGATAAAACCATTTAGTGAGTCAATTTTAAATGTGGCACATCGTTCACTTCTTTGAGGCCATTTTGGCACGGATAATACTCGGAAGAAATTCATCTGCAGTTTGTTTTGGCCATGTGTTTTAGGTAATTGAACAGTGCAAGCGAACATTAGCAAAAGGAGTTGTATTAAAAGCGCCTCTTGAAAGTTTCCTTTTATAAAAATTCCATTCATGCGTTTTGCGGTTTACATAATAGCTCCTATTAACCATGCAAGTGAGAAAGGAAACATAAATATATTCACTTGTGTAGACTTTGCAACAAGGAACCCTGAGGCTGTTCTATTGAAAAAAGACTGTTCGTGTAACATAGGCTCTGGTAGGGATCTTTAGTCTTGTTGATGTACCTAATGAGATCTTCAGTGATAATGGTTCATCATTTTAAGTGAGAGATGGTGTCTGAGGTCTCAAGGTTACTGTTTTTTCGTCAATAATTGTCAACCCCATACCGTAGCATGGGTAATTAAGTCGTCGAAAGCTTCAATGTTATATTGCGTCGTATTCTTAGGAAGGTTTGCATGGATTAGCAAAGTCAATTGGATAGGTATTTAGAACCTCTCTTGTTTGCTTATAGGAAAACACCCCATGTTAGTACAATATTTTAACTTCCTAAGTGTTGTATGGAAGATCCATTCGAAGGCCCATGTCAATCATTAGGGAACTGTGTTCCAGAGAACAGTGTTTTATGAGGTCACCACATCTTATGAATATGTCTTGGATCTTAACAATCGCATCGCAGATACATGTGAAATTGCTCGACAGAAGTTTACCTAGCTTCTGCAAAAGGAACACTTCGACAAATCATCCCAACACTCCGACAAATCATCTCAACCTAGGTCACTTGAGCTTAGACATTGGGTCTTGTTATTATCGCCTTCAAACCCAAATAAGCTTTTTCTTCAATGGAAAGGTCCATTTGATGTCTTGGAGCGAACCGGCTATTATTATTATGCTATGACTTCAATGGGAAACGGAAGTTTTTTTTTCATATCAACATGTAGAAGAGATATTATTGTCGTGACAAGGAACAGTATACGTTTTATGTAGGTTCTTTGCTGCTTTGTTGAGGATGGCGTCAACCCATCGGATGATAATGACATGTAGGAAAGTCCTTAGTCTAAGTAAAATACTTACTTGGATGTCAAACCGATCATAAGGCATTGAAGTATCTGGGTTCCGCCATTCACACACGCGATCGTGTGATGAGATGGGCAATGTTATTGCTACCTTACAACATCGTCTTCCAGGTTAAAAAGATACGAGTGTCATTGATATCGCACCAAAACAGCAAAGGTCCTTATTTGATTGCAAACGATTAGCTTGTTTTTCGTGTAGCTCAATTTAGCCTAATAAAAACACTTTTGTTCAAACTACGCAGTTGCTGTAACTCTCAATAAAAACAAATAATATTTGATTTGTGTGTTGAATTAAATGGCAGTCTTTGTTACACTTGTGCAATAAATGTAAAGTGATGGGATTTTTTTAGGTGGCCAGATATTATGTCATCTTTCGACGGGACCAACATGGTTCTTTCATATCTCTCGGCTGACCCAAACCAAGAAGGTTTGTCCTGTGTTTTCAGTCAGGAGGTATGTCGTCGTTTCGGTAAAGCAATACTGCTCTGAAGGGTGTCAATCTGGTGCAGAAATGTTTGAGTGTGTGTGACGTTTCAAAAGCACGTTTCGCGACCCAAATACGTAATTCTATTCCGGATATCGTGGTTGTGGATTTGTTACTATGACTGTTTTGCTAAAGAAAGGGCGCACGATTACATAGATTCCTTCCTATTTAATGTGAACTACCGAGTTGGAGGGGCGACGAGCGAACAAGGATAAATTCATATGTGAGTAGTGTGCACTGACGGTGATGCAGTCTTTTGTAATTTATAAATTTTGATGTATGTGTTATAAAATATGCTCTTAAAGTAATAAAATATATAATTTATTGCCATATTTTTTCAGTCTATTTCGTTTGGTTATTCACGACTATGACATCGACATCCAATGAATGAACCAGCGTAAATTGACATTTACTGACCCATTTCAGGCAATGAGTACATACGAGAATGACACAGATTTACTATATTTATATATATATTGCATTATTTATGTGATATTTAAATAGTCAAACAAATTAACTATCCCATAACGAAACGTTTTACACCAAATTCTCATCTTTTCTTTGATTAAAATAATAATTTTACTCCATTTACTCCATCTAATTATCGTTTGCATCAGTCAAGCTATGACTGTTTTACCAAATTAGTAGACATAAAATAGATGCAATTTCCTTTGATTAATCAACGTTGTAAGATGGTACCCTCGGCAAGTAATTAATCGCATGAATTAACAATGTATGTGTTTTATAAGATAGTCTCTCGCTGCTGGTCAGTTAACTCATCGCGTGGGATTTTGACAGACACGATTTTATGACATGTGTATAAGGCAACAAAGGACTAAGTGGTCTACAATCACATTTTTGCTGCGTTTTATAGGGACATCCTGTGTTTGTGGTGTTTAAGATAAATGAATGATCTAGATTTGGTTTTGATCTCGATTTTTACAAAAAAAACTTGTTTTGAAGAATGCATTTGGATTATTAGCGTGTAAACACCATACAATCAACGCACATGCTCGCTCAGCAATTTGAGCCTGGACCTTTAGTCCACACACACAACGTGAAAAGCCGTTTAGCTGACTGCTACATTATTCCCATTGCAATCAATTATACAATGTTAGTTTAATGTACCTACTTCACAACAATCAGTTCCTAACTTGAGTTTTTTTATATTTCTATCGAGTGTTTTATTTATATTGTTTCAGTAATATACGGTGTTATATCAAATAAAACGCATATGTGATAACCACGATTCATTATTTCGCGACCCCTCGATCCCGCAGCATGGCAGTCATACGATGAATTGATATCTGGTAATTTGATAAAGTTCCAGAAAAACTTCAAATTTTCTTTGAGATTACCGTCAGTTTGATTTTGTTTTGTATTCTGAAAGTGTTCCCTTAAAGCGTTCTTAACATGTAAACGGGAGGTTTCTAAAACGGTTTATAATATTAGTGCATTAAAAGAAATAAACTTATTGGTCGTGTTTCTTTATTGTCAGCCAAGTAAGCCAAGTCAGCCAAGTCAGCTAAGTAAGCCCAAACGTCAGCCAGGAAAAAAGTGATTAAAGAAACAGATCCCGGCTGAAATGACTTAATTTTTAGGTCAAGGTCAGGCCGAATATAAATCGAAGCATTTTGAATAAAATCCGACGCAAACAATTATAAAATTTGTTGAACTGTTTATTTGGATATATATTGCTTTCAAAAAGTGGCATTTAAACTTTGAAACATAATTTTAACAAAAAATAAACAAAACGTAAAATCAAAACATTGCGTCACGTGACGAAATTCAGCCAGATAAGCCAGCTTCCATCTGGCTGAGGTTTTGACTGAATTGGCTTACTTGGCTTACTTGCCTGACAATAAAGAAACGCGTTTTTGGCTTACTTGGCTTACTTGGCTGACTTGGCTTACTTGCCTGACAATAAAGAAACACGACCATTATGTTGCCTTGTTTTAAATTGAAAATTGCTGCCTTTAACAAATAACTATTGTTCATTTTTTGGGGAAAATTTTAACATTATACGCATGATGTATATCTAACATATACATTGAATTCAGCCCAACGACGTAAAATCCAACCACGACGAAAACGCCAAATCTCATATGGCCGATCATGTTTGGTGTATGTTTATTGGAAGCGGAAACGGAAATTTACAACACGGAAGTAAACATTGAAAATTTCTACTTTTTTTTTCGTTTAACTTTCCTTTAAAATGACGTCCCAGCAAAGACGCTCTAGAATTTCAAATCAAACATCGAAACTGTTGAATTCAGAAGAATCTTCAGTTTTGTTCAGACTAGTCGGGAATAAATGCAGTGTAAGTCATTTGCTCGTTTTTGGACTGTTTACGAATCGTACACCTATGTGCCTAATTTGAAACAGGTCCTAATTTGAAACACTTTTTTATAAAGTCGCTCCAGATCACCAAAATTAGGCCAAATTAATCCGAAAACAACAAATAAATATTGTAAAAAATACAATTTATGTATATAACTTTAGAATTGATGACTTTGATGACTTTGATATTACGTTTTAAAGGAAGAAAAAAGTTTTTGATGTATGCCTTGATTATTTTGCGTTTACTTAGCTGCACAGCAAAACTAAAGACATTTCAAATTAAGGTTAAATGTTGTTAAATGATCATGCAAGCATATTTAATACATATTCAAAGAGAGGAACAACATAACTTTAGGTAGATGTAAACAAAAAAGGAAATTTGTTTGTGAATTGTTCCAAATGAGGCTCAATAAATAAAAGTGTTTCAAATTAGGCACAATGTGCCTAAGTCGAAACGTCTTCTTAAAAGTGAATATTTTTATGCACAAGCATTGAATAAAACAACCATTAACATGGTATATTACAATTAGGTATAGCTTTCGTCTCCAAAACGTTCAATGCGATTGGAAACGTAATAAAAGAGTAAATTGAAATTTTACGAAAAAAGTGTTTCAACTTAGGGTCACAGGTGTACTAGCCTACTAGGCCTTAACAAAATTGCTTAACAGTTCTTTCTATTACTTCTAACAACTCCTTTCTACTGACATATAAGATCACAGTATGAATCAATCTTATAACTTAGTTATTTAAAGCGCCAAGGGCTGAGTTTTTAGGCCCCAACCCAAAAGGTTGGGGACCTAAAGGTTTGGGGTGTCCGTCTGTCTGTCTGTCCGTCATACGTTTTTGTACGGACTAGAACTTTTGAACGGAATGTCATAGAGACTTGGTTATAGACTCAAATGAAAGGTTTTGGTCCGTAGATGTGCCTTTTGATCATTTCGGTCAAAAACACTCGACCGGAAGTTGTAAAATTGGCCAAAGTAGCCAAAAACAGTAGTTTTTCAAGACTTGAGCTTGTACGGGATAGAACTTTTGAACGGAAGGTCATAGAGACTTCTGAAATACTCGAAAACGACTTCGGGGCGTTGGGGCCTGTTCGTGTTCACTGAATACTTGTTTCTTTGCAACCTGGGAGACATCCGTAAAAAATAATAAAGTTAGGTTTAAGATTAAGCCTTGGACAACATAAACTATAATTAATATTTCAACAATTTTTTGACACACTAGAAGAAGCACATATGGATAATTTTAAGGAATGCTGGACAAAAAAAAACATATTCATTTCTTATGTGAATAAAATCTTCCAATCATTTAAACATCAAAATATGATTTAGTTAAGTGTACCTGTGAATCTGTGTAGATTAACTCCTTATCACCCACGTGTGTATATACTCGAAGCCCCAGTGCCATTAACATGTGCAGGGGTGTACCTTTAGCAAAATTTCTAGTCGCGCGGGCGCGACTGGCTTCAAAAAGTTAGTCGCGCGAGGGAAAAGTTAGTCGCGCGGCTGGTCACGATGAATTTCATATACATGTATATGAAAAAATATATCGGTAAGCAAGGTATTGTTTAAAAGGTATCGCAAAGTATCTCCATACAGAAAATGCTTAAGTTCCATGTATATTTTAATAATTAAAATGCGAGCGCCGCAGGCGCGAGCCGAAAATTACTATTGATTACAATAAATTCAGTAATATATGTTAAGGTAAAAGTTATAGCCTTCACGAAGGTCTTGCACCACTTGCGTTATGTTTTGCATTAAAAGTAGTGCAGTTACTTACTTACAGGACTACATATACGAAATACACTTGTCACCAAAGACATGGCTGTCCGTAACTGGTGTTCGATTTAAGTACCTTTCTTTGTAGTTAATATCTTTATGACGGGACATAACGCCGATACCATATAATAACTTTATAAAGTGTATAAAGCGAATGGTAAATGTATAAAAATATGTTTTAATAATTGAGCAATGTCTTCTCGTATATTGAGCTGATTAAAATAATGCGAGCGCCGAAGGCGCGAGCGTAAAAAAGTACAATTACAATTCGAAACACATTAAATATTATTTACTGACAATGTTGATTTATCAACAATTAAATAAACGAGAAAAAGTTTGTCGCATGCCGCGCGACTAACTTTGAAAAGTTAGTCGCATGGCCAAAAGTTAGTCGCATACGCGACCGCGCGACCGCTAAAGTACACCCCTGCATGTGCATGAAACGTTGACTAAGAAAAACCTGGTTTCCGAAAAAAAGAGAACACATACACATACAAAGAACTATAGAAATTAGACAATGTGTCGCAATAAAAATGATTTTTGGGACTATATGGAAGAAATGTGCCATTCTCAAATAAGCGCTCTTATTTTGTCCAGTTTATAGCATGTCGACCCCTGTAGTTTTCCTGTTCTAGTATGGAATTCTTTAGAATGCAAATTCGTGTTTTGTAAAATTAGGAACTGAATTGTATTTTTAAACTGTAATTGAGAATTTTATGGATAACAAATTGGTTTGACATCATAAAGGATATAATCAGACACTAGGTTAATGTATGCAAGGTTGAATGCCCATAGAGTTGAGGTGTTCGGGTAAGTGGAAAAACATATACATTAAAGTTGACATATCCACCAAAAGACTATATCCTGACTTAAAAGGGGATTACGGGCTTTCCCATTTTTTACAAAAGCTTCCTTGTTTTATTTAAAAAAATATGTTTATTTCAGTCATTGGCAACAACAGTGGCTCAAGTTCTAATTGCTCCAGCACCCTACACCAAGTGGACGATCAAATGCACAGGCGTTTTGACTTTCATTAAAGACAATCCAAAGCGATCTTACTACATACGCGTTTATGACATCAAGGTGCGAAGTAAAGAGTGAGAAATTAAAAAAAAGTAATTAACAGAACTCTGTGTTTTGGGAATCCTGTTGACAATTCAAATAGTTATAATTAAAAACAGTTGAAATAATAGTCAGATGTCTTTTAAATGATACCAATTAGATTGAACAAATTACAATTAAATTTGAATTATTTCAAACTATTGCAATTGATATTATTCATTAATATTTACAGTTTTTATAACGCTTTTTTCAGACTGGAGGCTTAATCTGGGAGCAAGAGATTTACAACCAATTCAAGTACTACCCGAAGACTCCATTTTTCCATACTTTTGAGGCAGATGTATGTTTTTTTTTTAAATAATTTACAATTCTATAACGTGATTCAAACTAGGCTATGCTTTTGTTTCGTGTTTAGGGAACGAATTGTCGTTTAGAAAAAGTGTCCGGAATCCGTATGATAGTATATTTCGATCATTCAAAACGTTTTATTTTACTATTGTCTAAACTTTTTATAATAATAATTATTGCTTCGATGTAATAAACTAAATGTTTATAGCTGAAACAAATCTTCGCTTAAGATTCCTTTTAAGAAGTAAGGAATATTTTTGTTATTCTACTAGTAGTCTTGATTGAAAGTTAGCCTTTGAAACATAAAAAATGTTGATGTTCATTAGAATTCTCCTGCTGGCCTGAATTTCGCCAATGAAGACGAAGCATCGGATTTCGCTGCAGCAGTGTCCGCCAAGCTGCATGAGCGCAAACAGCGACGCGATGGCAAGTGACGCTTATTGGTTCAGGTTCCCTTCTGTAAAGAGGAAGAGGAAACTTGATCACATGATTTCAACTTCAACCATCCAAGTCTTATAGTTTTATAGTCTAGCCAGAGGGGTGCAAATCTTTTTTTTTGTATCTTGAGAAATACCACTTTATGTAACGTAAAAACTGACATACCAAAAATGCAAACGTGTGAAACTGCACCGATTTTAACTCACAATTTACTGTAAATTACGCTTTATTTGATTAATACATGCGCAATATATCCTAGCTAGTTAGGAATAATTTTATTTAAGTCAATATTCAATTTCCACTTTTTGAGTAAAATGTTACAATAATCTATAGTTTCGGTGAGTTTCCAATTTAAAACACATTTAACGATATTTTCTCATATTTTTTCTCTTTAAAGTTAAAACTAATTGTGTGTTAATTTTAGAACGAAGACGCCAGGCTTCAAGGGTCGGTGCCGGTACTGCGAGGGCTCCCCGAACAGGTATAAATAATTGCTCAATGTTTCTAATATAGTCTATCCTCTTGTTCTTAGTTTAGTTCCTGTCGCCCGAGAGAAAAGAAATCCGTTACATGAGAAGAACGCAACATTATATTAACTGTTAACTGGGTCAATTTGGTGATAGTTAAATGAAGTGGAATCCTCTCAAAGTGTTAATATGTGAAACGAGCAAATTTAGGTGTGAAATGTCCGCCCATCTTCTAACTCTAACTTCGTATCTTTTTACATTCATTTATTTCTGATGCTCTAAATCTAGATGGAATGCAGCTTGCTTCTAACTATCGTTACGTTGACCTTTGAATATTAATGACACAAATAAACTGATTTTCATTTTGTAAATAGGTCAACCGAGGAGAGGTGAGCTTTATAGGGGTTGGGTTAATAATATGGATATTGAAACATGGAAACGAATGGGTTTTGTGACATTTGTAAATATCATGTTTAATACTCCAAACTCCAAGTTTATAGGTTCTTACAATGCACGTGGTATTTTATTTCGTTGTATGCATATGATATAAGACATGAACACGTTTTATTTTAATTGTTTTTTTTTGCACCTTTTTTAATTTTTTAAAGGGTTTATAATTTGTCAGTATTTTTATATGTATAAGTTGCGAACCACTAGGGATGGAAATAACACTCGCCACCCTCTTGCCACTTTTTGAAAGGCGACTATACATTTTAATTTTGGTGCTCTCATAAGAAATAGAGTTTCGTTTCCGACAATTTTCATAAAAATCAGGACATGTTTAGAGCTCAGAGGTTGATGCGGGGAGGTGCAATTTTAAGTTTTCTTACATGCTTAAAGTGTTTCAGACAGATGAAAAATTATTTTGCACAAACAAATTTGTAACTTCAGTACTACTTTTCAAAATTTTATCAGTATGATTGTGAATCTAGAATTACTCGCTGGTTAGTCCTGCCAGTGCGAACAAATATTTTTGCATCATCCCTGTACCTGCATTTTTTACAAGACATATTCTCAATGTATTGTTTTGCATTTTGGTAGCGGAATATATGTTTGTGTATATACATAATTAAAAATATGGTTATAGAATAATTGTACGTATTGAATGACTAGAATTGTACCTTTATTTCAAAGACATTACCGGTAGTTTGTTTTAATATCGATGTATTGGTATTTGTTGTTTTAGCTATATATTCTGTTATTAATTATTAATTTATTTGGCATGCCCATATAATTGTAATATATAATTAATAAATTCTGTAATTAAGCAACAGTAGACAGACATTTTGCAACTTAAGTTCAGAAAACTCTTTGTAGGTATACAAGTTATAATGTATTCAACCATGCCTACACATTCTGCTATAAATTAATGGCAAATTAAATTAATCAAGACTGCATCTTACTATCCAACCAACGTCCTGCATCATATTTTAACAATAACATTGATTGAGTGCTGCCTAACCTTTGTCGGGAGCTGTGTTATATCTTATATCCTATCCATTTTAAAGCGATGCACATATCATTACAGGGTGACCACCAATCAGGGAAAACAGGGAAATCAGGGAAAAATCAGGGAATTTTACTAGCCAAAATAAAATCAGGGAAAAATCAGGGAATTTCGAAATTTGAGTAAAAATCAGGGAAAAATCAGGGAATTTGATTTTAGTGAATCAGGGAAATCAGGGGAAAAATGGAGAAATTGTTTGATATTTGTATTCACATGTTTTGCAAGATTTATGATTATGTTTTAAAGGCTATTATTTATTATTAATTAAGGCTAAATTGTACCGTAATTTTCAGTATATAAGACGCATCTTTTTCGAAATCCGGCCTTATATCGGGGTGTGTATAATAAGCGGAAACGTCGCATATATTTATTATCTATGGGATTTTTCTTGCATTATTATATATCAAC
>LQRL01058731.1:3273-22246 GCA_001703475.1 Hydroides elegans
TCTGTTTACCATTGCCTGCTTGTACGGACTAGAAAATTTAAATTTCGCGAATTTAGCAAATTACAGAGATTTTTTATTAACGTGGGCATTACGGCCTAAACGTTTACATTGGATTGCATTACTAAAATAATAGGATCTGCACATAAAATATACTCAACTTCTCAACTCCACTGGAAGTCCTAGCTTTGACTTCTTAATATTTTGCACGTAATGCATATAATAATGCTCTGTCATATATGTATTGGAATATACGTATTTACTGGCGCGCATTATAAATTATTTTCAAATATGTTTCTAGATCACCTGCATATACAATGTGATATAGAAAATGAAGATGACGTTAAAAGGGCATTTTCTACCATCTCAAAGGAGTTTAACCGAGTCGATGTTTTAGTCAATGCTGCAGGTAAGTAGTCCGATAATTGAAGGCTTTCTTGCATAAATGACCAGTTATATGTGTGCTGTTTCGAGGAAAACTGTCCTTCGAAAACGAATTTGTAAACGGGATTTCACAAAGAAACGTTGCTTATCAATTGAATCAAGTTTAGTAAGGAGACATTTGGTGCGAATCAAGATTGAGAAATACTTCATTCAGTTATAATTCATTACATTCATGCACGCGGAACCATTCTATTGGTGACATTTTGATTGATAAAATACATATTGATAGTAAACAAATATTATGTTTTAAGATGTATTTTCACACCGATTTTGAACATGTTGATAAAAAGCGCGGAACTAACTCACTGATATTTGCAAATATTGATGTGCATTCAGAATTAAGTAGTTGGTGTTATGTTTAAAATAACTTAGTTATCAATGAATCGTTTAACGTGTACATTGTGCCTATGATTTGATTTTTGTCTTTATTTTAGGAATCAATAAAGACCGTGTTTTGCTTAAATGCAGCCAAGACGACATTGCATCACAGCTAAATACTAACTTGGTGGGACCCATGCTGACTTCAAAACACGCATTGCGCCTGATGATTCCTAGAAAAGCTGGTTATATAATAAATATCGGTTCGACAATTTTAAATCATATACATTCGGGATTTTAAAATAGATAATAAGAAATTGTAATTAAATGTCCATGTGGATGTTAACAATTACGATTTTTTTCTCGTGGCGAATGGATGTAAAAAAAACCCTCGGTATGCGAAATTTGTTTCGACGGTATTGATTAGAAATTAATAAAGCAAGAGCCGTTGGACCTTCTCGCCACACGCACACTTTCTATAATCTTAGGTTCCGCTACATCCGCTGCAAATATAATTTTTGTATGGCCTTAATAGATAAGTCCTGAAATGTATATTTTGAGAATGTATTGTGAACTGTGAAAAAAACACATTCGAGTTTCAGACTCAGTTTTACTATGTTTAATTCAGGAAGCGTAGTTGGTGAACACGGCAATCCCGGTCAGTGTGCATACAGCGCTAGCAAGGCCGGTTTGTCAGGCTTCACAAAGTCACTCGCAAAAGAGGTGGCCTCAAGGAATATTCATGTTAACCTCATCGCTCCAGGTTGGTGTGGAATGTCGGATGGAGTATGGGTGAATGATCGACAAATAAAATGGTTCGTTGGTAAGGTGGTCGGGTACCCGATAATCAATGATCCTGAGATTTTGTTCTCGAAACGTGATTGAACTTCATGGTGTAGTTCTTTTTCGGTTAATTAGAATATATTAAGATATGACTTTGAATACTTAAATTTATAAATATTATGAAATGTTGGTACCGTATACATGTATATATGTATTTCATAAAAGCATTGTAACATAAATTGACACTTTTGTTTTGGAAACAGGTTTTATCTCAACTGACATGACTAGTCATCTGGAAGGCCCAAAGGCAGACCAACTAAAGAAGATTATTCCACTTCGAAATTTTGGTGACCCACAAAACGTAGCAGACTTAGTTATGTTTCTTGCAGAGTCGTCCTATATAACAGGCCAAGTAAGATCTTTTTTTCGTCAACAAATAATGTCCGATTGTAATCGGATCGTTAATGCTTTTGTACATTTTAATTGATATTATAAATTGATCTCATTTTCGCTTGAAATGCATTTGAACTCTATGTAAATGTGTGTGTTATTACTGTGTATATTCAGCTTTCAATTATTTTGTTGTTGTTGCAGACGATATATTGTGATGGTGGTCTACATTTGAATTTATGATACTAACTGAGAAGAGGATATACAAAACAGATATAATCATTCAAGAAATTGTCCCAGTGAAATGATGCGCCCCCAATGCAAAGTGAGATAAACTCATGTTGGGCAAACAGGCGACACTTGTACATATTGGAATTCAACGGTGGAAACGAGATTTGAAACAAAAAAAATAATTTTTGAACAAAATAAACATATGATAGTCTTTATTTTTTGTGCGAGGAAATGTTAACTGTGGAACAAAATATATATCTTAAAAAAAAAAAAACAGGAATGCTTAATTGTAAGATTACAATATCTATATTCAATCTTATGTCTTGTGATGAAATCTGTATAATTTAAAATATGTAAGCTAATTCGATCAATATATGCTAACGTATCATGATAATGATAAAAAAATTGTCCTATTGTTATTTTTAAAACAGCGTTCTCGTTTGAACATAGCTAAAACATAACTATTATAAAGGCCTTCCATCTTGAACAAAAGTTCTTAAGAGTTTTTATGGCCATTTTTCTTTTACAATTTGGTATTGAATTACTGATTAGAAGGACTGAACCATGCTATTAATTGTAATTTAACAATATAAAAACTGCTAAGGTAAACAAAATGAATTTTACAATGCAATTTAAACATCCCTTGTTCTAAATAACATGAATAGAAACTGAAAAACTTGCGTATTGTTGAATTGTTAATATAAACGTTCAATGTAAAATAATATATGAAGTTATATGTATAATAAATCTTCTTAAATATTCCCTAGCTATTTAATATGCTTTGTTTGAAAGAAAAATAATTTATTGTTATCTCTAAAAGAATGTAGAAGTACAGTAGAACCTCGTTAAACCGAACAGCTCGGGACCGGCGAAAACCGTTCGGTTTAACCGATTTTCAAGCAATTATTCGGTTTATCCATGTTCGGGTTAACTAGATTCCACTGTACATGAATTTTCTAAGCTGCAGTATCACAGATTTAGTGTATATTTGATATGCTTGTATCATTACCTTAGAGGTTATCCGTAAATAATTATAATCTCTATAAAGGTCAAGCAAAATCTCAAAATGCAAACTGATCATGATGTTGACCATAGATATGGTAATCATCTTTTCCAAAAAAAGGGGTCGTAGTGTTTTGCCATAAAACTGCAAAGCGTCAATCGTACAAGCAAGGTCACGCCCACGCCTTGAGCTTTTTGTAGAGATACAGATGGTACAAGCAAGGTCACGCCCACGCCTTGAGCTTTTTGTAGAGATACAGATGGGCCAGAACATCCAGGAGGCCGTGAAACCGAAGTGGTCTTCCTAGGACTTGGTTGAATCTGCATATAATGGGAGGTGAACTTAAGTTGCCTAAATACGATGTGTTGGAACGAAATACACAGGTTGAGGCACTGCCGTTGGGCGATAAGCCGTCGCCGCCGCTGCCGCAGCATAAGTGTTTGGCGCCACCGCCGCCGACGATAGTTGCATCGTAGTTGATGGGATGTACGCTGGCACGTGATGATGATGTTGACCGCTGTTGTACATCATGTATCCTCCTGCATATGCGGGTGCCGTCGGGACGGGCCAAACAGCTGGGGTCGCCCTTGGGGGTGGCGGGGGCGGAGGAAGAGGAGGTCGTTGCATATGCATTTGACCTTGAACTACGCATTGACCTTGCTGTTGTGATGGGGGTGGCACTCGCTGAGGTGGAAATGGGCAGAGTTGTATTCTTGGTGTTGCTTGTTGGGGTGCCACTAAAGGTGTAGGTGCGCGCATGGTGTTGGTGTATGACGGTTGTGCCATAAATGGAGGTGGTGGTTGCGCCAAGCTTATGTAGGCCGTGGGACGATGGTGTGGCATACACGTGGTGTTTAGATGCTGTGAATATGCATAGTTGGTGCCTAAATGAGTCGGTTTCCCATGAGACATATGATTGTAAACACCGGTGTTATTACCTTTATAAAGCACGACTTGATTGTGATCTTGTTTTTGTGGTTCGTTAGTGATTTTATGTCGAAAATCGCTGCCTTGAGGCTTTTGTTGAGATACAGAAGGGCCAGAAAATCCTGGAGGCGGTGGAATCGTTGTGATCTTCCTAGGACTTTGTTGAATCTGCACATTATTAACTGCGTCTCCTTGAAAGCTATCATGATGATTTGGTTTATTCAGCATCCAGTTTGCAGTATTTTGGTGTTCACGGTTGAAACTGAAGGCAGCTTGAGCTCCCTCTCCTTGAAGTTGTATTGTAACATCGGTGCGACCCATTTCTCGACAACCTTTTGGTTCAGGCGTCATTTCCCTATTCTCGATAGACTCGCTTGGATAATGCTCTTTCGTTGGCGTGACGATTGGCTCATTCAAAGGCTTTGATTTATGACCCATAAATTTCATCACGTGACGCATAATTGAAGGTCCCTGAGGTGACTTTCCTTTATTTGGTGAAGCAAATGCTTTTTTCTTTTTGGGTGTGGATTCGAAGGGCCATTGGGAACGAATGGCTTTCGGTGGAGTTTCAAAGTGACTGTTCCTTTCTTGATTGAAGGGTTCTTTTGGTGTGAATTCAGAAAAGAAGCCGTCTGTTGTTACAGCGCTCTCCGCCTTCCGAAAGAAAGTTTCTCCTCTGATTTCGGTGCATTCAACTTGACCCTGCCTTGGAACAAATTCTGGGATATCATTTACTCTCCTGAATGACTCCCTTGCCTCATTTTCTTCTGCCGTTTGATTTTTCGCTCTCTGCATGGCTTGATAAGATCCGGGAAATTCTGGGATTTCATTTAGGGTGCTGGTCCCCATAGCTTTTGTAGGAGTTTTAAGTTGACATTCACTCTCTAAGGCCATGACCTGTTTCAAGGTCACAACATGCTGAAGGTCATCCGAAGTAGTGCTCCATTTTACAGGTGATGTGGTATGGCCAGAACCACTGTTGTAATCAGCCATCAAGTCTAAATTGTTGTTTTTGGTATCATCTAAAGATCGCAGGGCAATATCCTGCATGGTTTTAGGATCAGTTATTCTGATAGCTTTGGTGTCGCGTATCAAACAAGACAATTCTTTTTGAACAGATCTGTGTTTTCCGCCATCTTCATAGAAAAGTTGTATTTCAGTCTTAATCTTTTGTCTGCATGTAAGACCGTTCACAACCGGTTTAAGTTGACTTCCATTCGACATATTTTCCTCTTGGTATGAAAGATTACGTGCCTTGTGTTGATGTATGTTTTTGGTTTTTGATGAATTTGATAAAGTCATCATCTTCTCGCAGCTCTCCCTGGTCTTGTCTTTCTTCAATCGTTTACTTATGCGGGGCATTATTCTTGACCCACGTTGTTCTGATTTGGCTATTGCTCTTTGTTCCTTTATTACGAAATCGGGGACATTTCTTGCCTGCATCGTTAATTGTATGGGCTGTGGCCCTGTTTGACTTCTTTCTTTTGATATCCTAGAAACTATTTCTTGAATTTTTCGTAATCTCCATTCAGTGGCGTTTGAGTTGTTGGTACCTTCAGTTTCTTTGCTATTCTGGACTTTGTGAACGGAAACATTTCCATAAAGATTCACTTCTTTCTTGTTTATCTCATTTGCCAATAATTCGTTATAAATTTGCCGCGGGACTCTTCTGTGTTTGAGCACGTTGCCATCCCCTTGAGCTAGCAATATATTGCTGCCCGCATCATTGTTGTGCGTCTGCTTTATCAGAGTGGTTTGTCCATTGGCATCCAAAGTAGAGCATGTTTTCATATCTCCAATCTGGTGTTCATCTTTGCTTGGGGAGTTGGATTTGTCGCATTCTAAGTAAGTCTCCAGTCTTGACCGGCGGGTAGGGTCTGCTTGTGGTGTGCTTTGCTTTGCTAGAACCTTTTCTAGAAATTCAGTGAAGCCTACTCCCTTCGACTTCGATGGCGAGTTTGCACTTTCCCTTATAACATTCAAATCTTCTGGTTCGTGGCCGTTTTCCGTGTTGTTATTGTTGTTAAGATTCAGATTTAGATTATTTTCTTCATAGTTGAGCTTTCGTTTCACACTATCGTTTGCTGTAACCATGGTTGTTTCATTGTCCTGTGTGTTTATCTTCGGCTAGAAAAATAAAAAATCAATTTACAAATTAAAGACCTTCAAATCAACTTATAATTGTATATTTATCAAAACATACTCAAAGGAAAAACGAATTGGTAAACTGATTTAATTTGATTACATTTAAGTAGTTCTAGAGAAAACTATTCTATTAAGATAATTGTACTGGTATTGCAGTATTCGTACCTCATGCGACACATTTCTTGTATTTGCCTCGTTTTGAAGTTGCTGTTGTGAAATCGAGGCTTTACGCTGACTGTCAATCAAATTCAACAGAAATTCCAAGTCTTCGGGTCGGAGCCATCTTGACGGACTACCGATTTTGCTTTCCCTCTCCTGTAAAATAGTGTTTAATGTCAAAATAAATAATATGTAGTGCTTAAGTTTATTTCCATAGAATATCGCTGGATGTATAAATACTCTTTCTATGCTTTATTTAGATACATTTAGGTTCAAATAAGAGAGTCAATATTTCAGATAAAAAAAGGTTGATTCGTCAAATTTCTGATCTTTAAAGTTATGAAAAAACGGTGAAATACCTGAGGTGAATTCGGCTGGTAGTCTGTGGAGTTGAAGACCGATGCACAATTAGGAGTTTCTTTTTGAAACGGCCATGACTCAAACATTGGCTGCAATTATGACGATAATTTTTTATTGATTCATTCATTTAGTTATTTGAAACGTGATAAATGAGTTGTAATTTTAGATGAAAATTAACGTATAAAGTTTAAATATCATATATTTTCGCTGCACATGAGAAAAAATATTCTTGTTAGAAGGTTTCTTGAAATATTTTCCGTTCCTCATTTTTAAATTAATATTGATATTTTGATTGCTCTACATTTCAAACATAATGACTAAGTCGAATTCGAACTAACAAAACAAAATGTCTTATACCTTATCAATCTCATGCGAACGATTTGGTTGGGCTTCGATGCTTGAGTGAGGAATATGTACTGCCCAGAATCGCTTGAGCTGGTCGCTCATTGTGTTTTCCACAATGCAACAGTAGTTACCAGATTTGTCTTCGAGAATAATTGGTATCTTGAAGAAGAATGAAAAGCATAATCAAAGCAGTCATATCATTTTAGAAATATCAATTTTACGTCTCCTGTTGATTTCATTAATCAGGTTCGGTATCTATAATAGAATTCTCACCTGACTCGTTACTTGGGTTTTTATTTGTGTAAATCATATTGTTTTAGTAAATTTTAACTGTCTTCACATGATACTGAAAACGTGTTAGCAAACATATACCTGATTAATTAATGATGCGTTCATGTGTGTCTCATTCACAATATATGCATACATACCCTTGCATTTCGAGCGGCCGCTTCCTGCTCCTTTCTTGCTGCGTGTTCCATCAGTAGTTGTTCCACCATATCGCTATGCTCCGTAACCGACATATCCTGAAGCAGTGCCCTGTACCTCATCATAGCCGCCTCCATGATAGCACTGATCCGCTCCGCCACATCTAGGCACGCGTTTCGCAGCGCCACCTTTCGCGCATGCGCCAAACAGCTAAGGATATCCGGCTTATCGTGCGTCAGGCGCGGGTCAAAGGGATTGTCGTATAAGGTGGTGTTGCGACGCGCCTCTTCGCGCTCATGGCCGACAGTGTGTTGTGCTTCTTGTGAGATTCGAGGCGAATTATGGTTGCATGCGATATTATCTTTTGGTGGTGTGAGGATATTGGATTTATTGCTAGGTGAATACCCCGCGAGAAATAAAAACTCAATGTCGTCTTGGTTGACTTTGGTTATACTCGTTGGTGTTTCATCCGATCTGAGAGCTCCATTTAAAGGCCTGCCTTCATTTTGATTATCAGGTTGAGTGGTGCTGTCAACGTTTCCGCTGTATTCTTTTGGAGGCTCAAGAGGTTCGTTTAACAGATCCGGATGAATCTGTGATGTAAATTGGAAATATTCGGGCAGGAGTTCATCAGACGATTTCGCTGCACGGCAATTGTTATTTAGGTCGCCGCCAAAGGAATGCTGTGAATCACTTAATTGCAATCCATCCTCCTAAATGTATAGAAACGAAATTAGATTATAAATAATTCAGGTTTTAAATCATTACCAATTAATTACAAGGAATAAAACAAACGCCAATCTAATTTGTCTTTGTCCCCAGCCAATCCATCTGGTTTAGGGTGTGGCCACATTGATCAAACTAACCTTCAAACCCAGCTTCAAACCACTTAAGGTGGTGGTTTCGATCGCACCAGAACGTTGTTGGTTTGAAGCATGGTTTGAAGGCGCTTGGGCTAAGATTTAGAATTCCCCACACAATAAAAAATAGTTCACACAAAGGAGGTGATGCGGTTACTGATGCTTCATGAGGTGTAGATAGGTGGACAGGTAGACAGATGGACAGGTAGACATGTAGACACGGGGACAGGTGGACAGGTAGACAGGTCGATAGGTAGAATTTGCAAAGTAAATTGAATGGAATCCTGAAATAGGCTCATCAACATCGATATGATGTGCTAACATACGTAAAATAGTGTTAATTATACATAAACGAGTGGATAGGCGTGATTTCTATTTCTAGTTTGAATGCATATATAAGAGCTTGATTAATATTGGCATTGGTAAAATGCAATAAACTATGCTTTATATGTGCCGACCTGTCTACCTGTCCACCTGTCTACCTGTCTACCTGCCGACCAACATACATGTAAAAGTATGTGTTTCACCAAGATTTCAATGTGCCGACCTGTCTACCTGTCCACCTGTCTACCTGTCTACCTGCCGACCATGTACATGTTAAAAGTTGTATTTACAAAACTTTCAATGTGCCGACCTGTCTACCTGTCTACCTGTCCACCTGTTTACCTGTCTACCTGCCGACCATGCACATGTTGAAAGCTGTTTTTACAAAACTTTCAAAGTGTCGACCTGTCTACCTGTCCACCTGTCTACCTGCCGACCTGCCGAGGCTACTTTTCATGTGCCTATCTGTCTTCATGTCGACCAAAGACGAATTTTTGTTTTTAAATATCTAAAAAAAAGTCCGTCTAATCTGCAATATTCTTGCGCCTAAGTGTGTGGGGAATTCTAAAGTCGTTCCGGCGCTTGAAACCACCTTCAAACCTACCTTCAAACTACCCTTCAAACCAGAAGCGTAAATGTAAAACTTCTATTTATACCAGTTTAAAGCTGGTTTGAAGCAAGTTTGAAGGTGGTTTGAAGGTGGTTGAATAGAATAGAATTGTTTGTTGTCGCCATGACCTTAAGTGGTTTGAAGCTTGGTTTGAAGGTAAGTTTGATCAATGTGGCCACACCCTTAGGAGTATTGCTATCCCCCTTTTCAGGCTGTCCGCCTGTCCGTCTGTTAAAATTTGTTTGTCCACGGTTCCTTAATTTGAAGCCTTTGTTCTAGATTCTGGAACTTTACACAATGAAAGAAAATATATTGCAGATGTGCTACGTTGAGGGTTCAGTTTGATCGACTAAAATTGTCGAAATTACGGGGGTCCGAATAAATAGCAGAAGTTTCAACAGCACATTGTCCGCGGTATTTTGGTATGAAGCTTTTGTCCTAGAGTTCTGAAACTTCTCATGGGGAAAGAATATGCAGTATATTGCAATGTGATGTGCCAAGTCGCAGGTTCAGTTTGATCAATCAAAACATGTCGAAATAACGGGCCTAAACTTGAGAGAAAATATGAGATCACCCCTTATTCAAAAGACCATTTCTCTAAAGTATTCGATGTAGATAGCTGAAATTGAATTAGATATGAAGTTAAATGATATGTACCCATGATAAAATGCTGCAACAATAATTTTCGAAATATGTTAACATTTTATTTCAGCGTGTTATTCTTGGAAATAACGATATTCCTAGCAATAAACCAGACAGCAGGTCCAATTATTACGCTTCATTTGTGTTGACTGCATCGCGAAGTAGAACTACATATTCCATACCTGCTAAAAATGTGATATGAAATGGTATACTCATTTAACTAAAATAATAGTAAAATCCTTGCATCATATCTACTATTCAAAGAATTAAATTTTGACAATCGACTCAACTCATTCAAATACCATCTCAATTTATATATGTTACTGTTACAATTAAGTTTGTGAGCATTTCAGAATTCGTTAAAATCTGTATTTCAAAATATAATCAAAACGGCGAACACCCTCAAATCCTTCCAATCTGAAACTATAAATATATTTACATGTACATTAGTCGTTGCGGATTCGTTATTCGTATTTATAAATACAAATACTTGTTATCTACACGAGTAATTATTTAATTGCGAATAAACAATGAACTATTTATAACCAACTAACCTGTTTAATGGCATGTTTGCTTGTGCAATTTTTATATTTTGCGACTCGACCAATCCTAAGTGCGTCTTCTATTATTCTATACCAAATGTCATGCATAGTTTTGTCAAATTTGTCTAAAGGCCATTGCTTCCATAGGGAATTTGCAGCAGCTTCAAGATGTAATATAGACATTTCCGTGAATTCGCTTAACATTTTCTTACTCCATTATTTAAACAATACAAATACACGAATTAGTTTTACATGGCATTGACTGATTTTGCTAATTGCGATGTAGTGCTGGATACCGATAATTACCTACGTGAAATGATTATGACGTAAATGTTGCGTTTGCATTTTAATGCGATTATGACGTAAACGTCATTTTATTTCAACCGGACTTACGATTCGTTTTTGTGTCAGTTTTGCTAATCAAAAACTCAGAAAGAATTCGCTTTAAGGAAATGTTCACTTTTTGAAGGAATAAAAAGTAGTTGATATCAATGGAAAATGATAACGTCTATAAGGATAGTGAAGAATCATGGACAACAACTCGATATATTGTATCCACGAAAAACCAATCCTCGAACATTTGTAAAAGAAAACGTGGGATCCTTAAAAAACTAATTGAGGACCAAATCAGACGGTTTAACTTCGGAAATTGTGTACAATTAGAAAACCGAACAAATGTTAAAACCATTTGTTCACTTGACTTAACGTCATATTTTATTCGCGCCTTGTGTAAAGTTATAGAAACGACCCCAATGGAAGCCGGTGATATGGCAAATGTGTCCGAGCTCTGCAAAAGACTTATGCGTCACAAAGTTGGGCTCGAAGAAAAATTAGAAAGAAGGCAGACTCGAATGCATCTAGCAAATAAAGCAATTGATGACTTAATCCTGAAGATTGAACACAGTGTTGAAGGTCACATACGCAATTCCGATAGTCAATTAGAATCTATTCTGAAATGTTTATCAAGACTGCGTGGCATGTTGGAAGAAACGTCTATACTTTCACAGAAAGTGGGATCATCTCAGAAAGAAGTTACCCTTTTTGCAGAAATAAACCTTCTATCGAAATTTGTGGATGAACATATGGACATCGACTATGACCGTAAAGAGAGGACCCTGTTAAAATGTCACCAAGAAAGTGTTATGTCATTCAACCCGATTGATAAAGAAACACGTGATCTGGATTACGAAGATATTAGATCAGTAACCGAAACAGAAAATGGAATGGATACCGATGTGTTACAGAATGATTACTCACAAGGTTTTGGTTATAGCACAGATACATGTGCACATCTTGATCAATCTAAAAAAAAAGAGGAATTCGACCTTAATTCACCAAGCGCATCGGTGGGTAAATGGCAAAAGGACGGTCAAATCGATCAAATACCCAGTCGAATTCCGATATCTTCAATCTATCAGAATTTTGATTCATGTGAAACTGAGTGCCGACCGAATGATTCAAAAATTAAATCAGAGAGACAAACACGCATTACTCGTATAGTATCTGTTGAACTTTTGCCGGCGTTGGACGAACGCTTGAATGATGCTATACAAGCGAGGACGGCTATTGATGGGAACGATAGAATTCTTCAGACCCAATCACCATCTCTACAATCACACAACGCGTCCGTATATTCGGATATCGATGATTCATTCCATGATCTGGTTGCAGTGCTTGATGAGGACATTGAAATGTCTCCAATTTTGATTAACAGTTTTAAGCAAAACATCGAAATAAATACAGAACAATTGAATCCAGCATCAAATAAGTTCCTTGTTAACGACACCATTGACACAAATGATGGCTTTTTGATATATGAAAACTCCCCAATGTCAACAGAATTTGCTCCTGAGCAAAAACATAAGATTATATATATTGCACCACAAGCAGAATATGAAACCGAGGACTGTTTTCGTGACATGACGGAAAATACATTGCAGAAGTCTGTGTCTGAGCATCACAGTTCAGAGCGGCGTGATAATGAGATACTCCAACAGACGAACCATTTGGATTCAACGATAGATTTATCCGCGATTTCTGAACATGAATCCGAATCTTCCTTCAATACCGAATGGAGTGATTCTCCAGAAGTTGTGGAAGAAATCATTGTACCATCGACTAGTAAACGAATAGCATCCAGATATCGACATAATGCGAGTCCTCAAATAGAAACTAAAAATGTGAAGCATGAGTTTTTCACGAAATGCAACATGCACAATGAAGAAGACAGGGTTGATGAAAATGATGCTCAACGATCGGACACCTTTACCGTTCTGTTTCCAAGCGAGGAAGACCTACAAGTCCGGATCACGCCCGTGTCAGGCACGCATGCGCAAACGCCAAAGTGCCAATCCAGAGGCATAGCTGTTCCATGTGGTCATCGCTTTGAGACAGTTTGTTATGTCCTGTTGGGAATATTGCTTCTCATTCTAACGGCTTCGTATGTGACAATTCATGGTTGTAAAGAACTCGATTGTCTTCTACCAGAACTGTTTTTGGATATCAACAAAATTCTCTTTTCAGCCACAAGGGGATGCTTTTTGGAAATGTCACGCCTCAATCCGCATATTTTCTAAAAAAATATACTGAAGAAAAACCTGATTCCATGGGATGTAAACGCTTTTTTGAAAATAATTATAGATCTTATACTTGAATACTCATTTGAAATAAATATTGATAAAATTATTTGTCAAAATTAAACTTGAAAATCGCCAAATATCATGATTGTATTGCTTACTTTCACTTTCATTTTGATTATTCTGTTTTCTTTTTGTGTCAATCACCGTATTTATCACGCTATCTATTGTGACGTATCAATCACTCCATTCATTGTTCACACAGAAAATTCATAAATTCACATTTCGATCGTTTTCTGTATTAATTGAGGCACAGTTCTGCATCAATGAAGCTTTCTTGGATGACAGAACAAGCACGGACAAAATAAAATTAGATATTTTTCACAGATATGTCCGCTTGATTTTCCAAATTGATATGTCCACTTGATTACAAATTGTACATGTTTCCAAGCAAGTTGATATGGTCCTCGATTTAAAAAAAATGGGAGTCCCCTTGGTATATATAGTTTGGATTTGAACTTAAATATAAATCTAGCCCAGAACATACTTTTGCAACATTTAATTGGCATAACCATTTCTGACAATGGTATATACATGTTGGCTACATATCGCTACAATATCGAATCAAGGTTAAAAGAAGAGTACCCCACGAGCTGTTCTCCAAAAAAGGTGTTCCCCACCAAATTCCAGCTGGCTTGGAAAATTTTAGCAAATTCATTCTAGCTTGGAGATTTTTGCAGATTGAGGAACACCTTTTTTGATAATTTCCTCATTTTCGTAATAAATATTGAGAATAATTATTTCAAAACTGATTAAACCTGCTTGCAATTGTATAGTAAACTGTTATTTGCAATATATGATAGGTATTTTTGATAAATTAATGATTTCAATTTTCGCAAAAGGTGTTCCTTTTCTGTTCCAAGCTGGCTAAAAAAGGAGGAACAGCCCAGCTGGCTTGGAATAATGGAACACCTTTTTGCGAAATGATTATGTTCAAAAACCATTATTTTGTTGTTATTCATACTTGTTATGTTGTATAAAGAAGATTTAACAACTTTTTGAAAAATGTGTCGTGGGGTGCCCTTCTTAAAATGGAGATGACCTTAATTTTACTACGTAGACCTTAATAGAAGATCATTCATTGCTCTGGAAATTTAGCAAAACAATTAAATCATATGATCATGTATCATCTCACATTCATTTGAGATGATACAAATTTAAAATTTATTTGATGATAATAATTGAACACCATTTAAAAGTTATTCTTCAGATTCTTCTAAGTAGAAATCATTAATATCTCAACATGTAATGATTAAGAATGCATTTTATCAAGATGATAGTATAAAACGTTCAGAATGCATTCGTTATTCGCTCAATGGGAACACAGTCATGCTCGTATACAGAAGGGCACTCAACGACACACTTTTCAAAAAGTTAAATTTCTCCTTAAAACAACTTTACAGCTTCGTATACCGTAATTACCAGTGTATAACCCGCGGGTTGTACACCGATTTTACAATCATAACACCCGGGTGCGAGTTATGCAACGTTGCGGGTAATACACCGAATTTAAAAACATAAAACGCTCGATTTTAGATTTTCATGTAAAATAGGGTTCAATTTTGTAACAATTAATCGATATAATATCGGTTAAAATCTTTAATTAAGCCTTTTACTATGTCCTTACGGACTCTATAAGGGAAAAAAGAATTATTATCATCATATACAACGCTTTTGCCTGGGGTAAATGAGTGAAATTTACAATTTCCGGAAATTGAATATATTCAAGGTGCGGGTTATACACCGGTGCTGTTATACACCGGATTTCAAAACACAATTCTTGATTTTGATGAAGTGCGGGCTATACACCGGTGCGGGTTATACACCGGTAATAACGGTAACAACAAAATAATGGGTTTTAAACATTACAATTTTGCAAAAAAAAAAAAAAAAACAAGTATTTACTTATTCCGAGCCAGCTGTGATTTGATGAGGAACACCTTTCTTGGGGAACAGCTCGTGAGGTGCCTTTGGTACACAGTTTATTTACGCTACTTTAAATCCATTGAAATTCTTTACAAACGACCAAACTTTGGCAAATATTTATATAATCATATCTTGCTTGTCTGATTTTATCGACTTTCTCCCTGCATTATTTTATATACTGCTCAATATATATATTCGTTTAATATTTGTGCATAAATGAAAATCTGTTATTGAGAAAGTTCGGTTTTATTTCATAGTCTAAAGTAGAATCATTAAGTAAAAGTAAAAATAATAAAACGATGGCGGACAAAGCTAAAGAGTTTGTTCACGCTATCGACAATGAGGACGATGAAACCGTTGAATCTCTTCTCAAGGATTCTAACCTCGCAGTCTGGGTCGATACGCATGTATCCCAAACAGAGGACAACGGATCCGACGATGATGATGAAGAGAATGACGATAATGAAATATTTGACGACTATACAACGCCGTTGGATAGAGCGTGTGGTCAGCACTCGTTTGAAACAGTTCGAACTCTTGTCGAAGCCGGTGCCGATTTGTATGGTGTCAATTTCGGTGGCGAAACTGCGTTGTTGTCTGCTATTCCTAGCATTATTGATAACATGGAGAAAACGGAGTTCTTGATAGATCGTGATGAGAAATTAATCAATGTGTCCGATTGGAATGGCCGTTCCTGCCTTTTGCTTGCGTCACAGTTAAATAGAAAAGCGATAGTTGAGAAACTACTCAGTTATGGCGCTGATGTCAATGAAATAGAATCCGATAGAGGGCTAACCAGTTTTCACGCTGCTACAATCGAAGATAACGTAGAGATCATGAAGATGTTGGTGGATCACGGGGCCTCAGTGGAAACAGAGGCTTATAACGACGCAATGCCTATTCACGAAGCGGCATCACAGGGTTCACTCGAAGCCCTGGACATTATTTTGGACAACGGCGGAGATGTCAATGCGTCTGGATGGGCAAATCAAACGCCACTTCATTACGCCGCCGAGGAGGGTCGTCCCGAAATCATCGAAGAGCTTTTGCGTCGTGGAGCGGATATCAATCGTCAAGATAACGACGGTCGATCGCCATTGTATCTCGCTTCCGAAAATGGTCGCGCGCAATCGGTTAACGTACTTCTCAAACAGGATGACATCGATGTCAACATGCAAACGGGCGAGTCGCGCTGGACGCCGCTACACGCCGCTGCTAATAATGGCGACATGAAAATCGTGAAAGCCATAGCTTCACATCGTGACTGCCAAATCGATTTGACGGACAGCGACGATAAAACGGCATGTGATCTGGCGACGGAAATGGAGCAACAACAAATTGAAAAGTTCCTCACCCAGCTCGAAGTGACCCGACCGCTACAGCGAGAGATGTCGGCACTACGCAAACAGGTCGCTTCGAATGCCACTAAATCTACGGATGCGGCAGAAGGGATCAAAGCCATGTCAATCACGGATGATAGCAAGCAATCAGGTAGGAAGCTACTTCAAAATTTATAGCCGATATTATATGTACTTGTACAGTGGCGCGCGGTTCTAACCTAGAATCATTTCTATCGTTTATCGTTTAAAGGTTCGCTATATAAGGATTTAGCGTTGAACGTTGAGGGTTTATCGTTTAGCGTGGTGAGGGCGGGAATATATGTTCAAAGGTGTTTTATTTTGCAGGAATTTAAATCTTAAACGAAGATTTTGGTTTGTAACTCAGTAGCCTGAGCATTCTAATGGGTATGACAAACACCCATTATGATGTTCGTTATACATCACTCACACATCTCGGCAGTTATTGTTTACCGTTACACGTTTAGCATTTTGCATTTAGCATTTATCTTTAAATGTTTAGCGTTTCTAAGTACGTAATATGTTTTACGTTTAACGTTCGTGACTATGCGGTTACGGTTTAGCGTTTAGCATTTTTCATGTCAGGTTAGAAACGCGCGCAACTGTAAATAAGTGCGAATGCTTTATCTGTATGTAGATATATCGGTATATTTAATCACTTTAATTACACGATTTGATTCTGTTGTCACTTGACCATCTATCCAGACCCGACTAATTGCACTCGGCAAGGGTCGTCCATAGTACGTCTTATTCGGACGTGACGTCGAGATGACGACCTTATTTGGGTTCATATGTAAGTTTTCCGGACGTCCTATTACGTTCCGGCGTCCGTAGGACGTAATTCGTACGTCCGATTCGGACGCGACGTCGATGCTGCGTCTTTTTTTACGTCCGCGAAAAAAAGGATGTCCGGAAAACTTACATACGGGCCCAAATTAGGTCGTCCTCTCGACATCCGTGGACGTCTTGCCGAGTGGGATGCCTTACCAATAGCAGCCTAATATGTTTATTTACAGCTATGGATATAAAGAAGGCTGTTCGGAACAACTTCATATATTTGATCGAAAACATTCACCCAATAGAGCATATCGATCACCTGTTCTCCCAAGAAGCTCTTAATTTGGAGGAGTATCAGGAAATCAGAGCTGTGTCGAGCGACTCTGGGAAAGTATGATTTTTATCAAATACTTATACTTGAGTTTCAATAAAAATAGTAGAGGAATTATATCAAATTTAACATTTAGATTGTAATAAAATAACTAAATTAGAAAACTCTTAGTACCGAAGACCGAGTCGCAATGCTACAAAGACGCTGTTATTATTTGCGCTTGTCATGCCGAGGACAGTTTATTTAGAATGGAAACAGTGGCGTGTATTAAATGTCCCTACAAAATAAATAAGTCTTAATGCTTCTCTTTTTGTAGGAAAATTGCCTGTGGCATAATAATATGCTCAAACATATATGATTTTATGCAAAGGGTTTATAGATCCCCATTCGCCAAGACGAATTTCCGATATCATATATGTCTTTAGGTTCGTGAGCTGCTGACAAGACTTCTAGGTAAACCGGATCCCTCCTGGGCACTGACATTTCTACAGTTTCTCCGTGAAAAGAGTCCACATGCGGCTGAGCAATTATTTGTAAAGACGAAAAATGCAAGGTAGGCCTAAAGTCTTTTAAGGCGCGTTCACCCGGAATAAAAGCGCGAAATAGTATGTGCTTTTTGGATGAACAGAAGGAATCATCTACTTTGTTTCTAAACAAATGTGGCTTTCAGTTTGAAGCGCATAATTAGTGTTTCGAGCTTTTTTCGGAGTGGGCAAACGCGCCTTTAGTTCAAAATTATATTTTTGTATGCATGATGATTATTTTAATATTTTGCTTGAACTGTCAAAATAAAATAAATAAAGAAACAACAAAACAAGTACGTATAACTAAATAGAAAACATAAACAAATGCATACATGTAAATAACTTTGAAAATATAGATTTAATATTATCCGGTAACTTTCTGTTATAGGAAAGCTTCTTCGCATTAGTCATTGAAACACATACGCTGGATACAGGATCCTCTCAAAGGGAACAATATACGGACTTTATTAGAGTTTTTTGTGAACTATTAAAGTATATTTTCGTTGCTTTGTAACTTGCAATTTTACTTTATATTTGTCAAATTATCTACATGTATTTGATAACTGTCCTCCTATTGTAGTTTTGAAAGTAGTAGACGTTACGATGAGAAATGGAAATGTTGCTTTTCCGACTTAACATAAGCATTTATGGTGTTCTACTGAAATAGAATTGAACAACATTGATATATTTATTTCATGCTTTTATTTATTTGGCATTAGTATCACTAATGATTACGTTTCCATGAATGATTCAATTTATACATGGATTTATGTGTACAAATGCCAAAAATAGATCAAATGAGATGTGATAAGCAGTGTCGACAATAAAAGCACGGTAGTAAATGCAGTTGTAAACAATTATATATCAGACAATAAATGTAATAATATATATATATATATATATTAAAATAATGAT
>LQRL01058744.1:9971-19979 GCA_001703475.1 Hydroides elegans
TGGTATGTCTTGAGGTATGTTTCAAAGCTGAATAAATTTAGTTGAAATCATTTCAATTTGAATTATAATCTTATAACGAGTATATCCGATTATACTTGAAATGTATTTTGTATTATAGTGTTGGATAAATGATGAATTCATATAAATTTGATTTGTGGACAGTAAATGGAACAGTTATTGCACTGCAACGTAAGAAACTCTTAATTACTGATATTAAGGTTCGGCCACCTGGAAGCCCACGAACATCCGTTCGCGCAAATGACGCACTTGATTACGCTCTAGATGATGAGAGGAAAACTCTAATACGAGTACGCTCTCTAAGCAACTCACACCGCGTGGTTGACATCAACAGCAATCTTTTGAATGCAAACCATCTTGAAGGGGATGTGATTACACAACCGGATTCGATAGCACAAGATTTTGAAGTAAGATCATTCTATAATTTAAATATATCTATTGTATCTATACCAGATCACACCATAGAATATATAAAATGCAACACTTATTTATTTGTTTACCTCAACAAAATTTATTTTTGCAAATTACTGAGGTTTATGTATGAATATCAAATAATACCAAAAAACAAATTTTGTAAAATGCCTCCAAAGAATAATTTGCATATTCACTCAACAATCATTATCCTTAATTTATCTTAAAATATTAAAATTTAGATGTTGTTAACCCGGAGCACCTCGTATGGCAGTCATCTAGGTATTTACTGCTACGCCGGCCAAACACAAGAAGTTGCGGAACAGGCGCTGCACATGTGTAGAAATGGGGATCATTCTTTGATTCCAAGGCGGGATACCACTTTGGATTCATGGGCTGTGCAATTTAATGTTGCTCCTCTTGCTAGAGGTAACGTCGTATGCCCTTAGTATATGGATAATTAGTCGATGATTATTTGATGTGTAAACGTCTTGCTTTGAAAATGAATTTACGAGGGAATGCTCTGTTTTAGCATGCTTTATTATTTAAATATTAACTGATAATATAGTAGACTGATCAAACAGGTATGAAATCTCATTAGCTAATAATTGAACTGTAGAATAAACAATATAAAAATATGAATCATATATACTTCGACAGGAATAAGCTGTACACATCTTCGAGATGCAGGCTTCACACAAGACGGAATCTACACCATTGACCCCGATGGTCTAGGCGAATTCAATGTTTATTGTGAACTCAATCCAACACGAACCGATGGTACAAATGGGGCTGGATGGACGGTCTTTCAACGACGTGTTGATGACTCTGTCAACTTCTACAGGTTTGCAAACTAATATTTATTTGGGCCCTTTGTGCAGTTTCTCACACACTAATACACGTTTACTGTGAAATTGCAGTGTGCAAGCATATAGCTTGAGTTTTATATAAAAACACAAAAACATTAAAATAAAATTTCTTCAAGATCTTTGATATACATCTTGGTCATATTTGTGATAACTTGATTATTGATGTTTCATTGAAATAATTCAAACGCTGCTAATATATGGTTTCTTTAAAGAACGCTATTTATCTACAAATATATCATAGGTTAAGTTTTACAAAATTTGGTTTACACGGAGGTATTCATCTTAAATGTTGATCTGTTTAATTAACAATGCACATACTACGCAAATGCTTCATATTTCATGCATTACCGTTATATATATTGTTTTTGTTTAGGGCTTTTTAGTTTCTATTTGTTTTGCACTTTTGACAATGCTCGAATGTTAAATGCAATACCGACATATATAAATATATACATTAAATTCGAGATCACAACAACAATATGCAAATATAGCTTCCAAATAAACATTTTACAGGGGTTGGTCAGAGAACGAAATGGGATTTGGTGACCTAGGTGGAAATATGTGGCTGGGATTGAGTAACATACATCGACTTACCGTTTCGGCAAACACGGAGCTTCATGTATACTTAGAGGACTTTGATAACGTACAAGTATATGCCGCATATAGCATGTTTAACATTGGTGATAGCTTAGACAGATACCGACTCTATGTAGATGGTTATAGCGGTAATGCTGGAGATTCACTTACACGCCACAGTGGACAAATGTTTACAACATATGATAATGATAACGATGGTTATGGGTCTGGTAATTGTGCTAATTTGTATTATGGGGGTTGGTGGTATGATGCTTGCCATTCATCTAATCTTAATGGTTTGTATCATCAAGGGTATCACAGCTCCTATGCTACTGGAATAAATTGGAGAGAGTTTAGAGGTTACCATGATTCTATGAAAACAGTTCAACTCAAATTGAGAGCTTTATAGAACTTTGTTTGATAAGTGTTGATTATGTTAATATTAAAGAATGATCTTGAGTATATTTGAAATTGAAAATATACATTTTTGTGGTAAGGCATTCAAATGATCGCAATATTGCTATTAAGTGAATAAATATGAAACAATACGGAACAATAAAGCACAATAAATATATTTTTATGAATTGATTGATTGATTGATTTATTTACTAAAATAAATAATAATATGTTTTAATTATTTGAAGATTTAGTCTTTTTTATTGTTGTGACCTAATAAACGAATTTATACGAAACTCTAAAACGTTGGTTATTTCATGTTACCTAGCTTTTATAGTTACTTATAAAATTTCAAATTTAAAATCAAATTACAATCGTTGATGTAATTCGTCGGTTTGTGCAATTTGGATGTCATGTTCCTAAAAATAGTAAGAATTGTCTTCTATTATTCAATGATTAAGTCTTTCTTACAAATAGTATTTCAATTCAAAATAGTAACTTTACTTACCATATTATCTTGAGTTTTAAGCATTTTGACTATAACATAATGTGGTTTTGTATTCTTTCAGTTCAAATGTTGATTGTTTCCTTATCAAAATTTACTAAATATATCAAAGAGCATTCATAATACGGTCTCAATTTTCCAAATACGTTACTTAAAGAGACCAATGAAATAAAGTTAATGAATTGATAAATAAAGTGCCATAATTTTACAGAGGCTGGGCAGAATACGAACATGGGTTTGGTGACCTTGATGGAAACATGTGGCTTGGTCTGCGTCATCTCCATCGTCTTACCGCCTCTGCAAACATGGAACTACATGTCTACCTAGAGGATTTTGACAATGTACATGCCTATGCCGCATATAACACCTTTGCCATAAGTGATCGAACAACTGAGTATATTCTCAATGTCGGTGGATACCATGGTAATGCAGGCGACTCGCTTTCCTACCACAGCCCTTTTCGATTTTCAACATATGATAACGACAACGATGCGGACAGGTATGGAAATTGTGCTCTAATTTATTCTGGAGCTTGGTGGTACAGAGTATGTCATAATGCTAATCTAAATGGTCTTTATCTCAATGGGTATCACAGCAGCTATGCTAATGGTATCAATTGGCATTCATTTAGGGGTCACGATTATTCGTTGAAAACAACCGTTCTCAAGATAAGACCTAATATCTATTATCTGATATAAGTTCATGCTGTGAAACATGAACTTAGCTGTAAAATTATGATTAAGCATACATAAATATAAAATCGCTCATTATGCATCAAGTAACCAACTTTTAAAAGTCAAATATTACTTAAATAAAATGTTTATGTTCATTTTCAATAAGTGAGTGCAGGCTTGCAAATTTATTTTAATATTGTTTCATAAAGGGTTTTGGGCATTTTTAGATGATTTATACGCATATTTTATGCTCCCTATTTCATGTTTCGGTATACTTTATGTATCATGTTTTTATTTATTTTACCACGTTATCGTATATAGATTTTTAAGAAAGTAAGTTCCAAGGCACAAATGTGTGGTATTAACATACTCAAGGGGATTTAAATGTTGTTGTTGCATAGCGTAACCCTTGTTTTTCACATATATTTACATTTACAGTCCAGCCTCAACTAAAAAGGCTATCGCTGATAACAATCCTAGGTTCTAAAGTCAGAATGCTCCAGAGTAAACATTGTGAAATGATACTATAATCAAATTGAAATCAATATAAGAGCCTATTTTGATATTAAATAGTCTATTTTGTATGGTGACTTCTGTCATAAGCATTGTTATGCATAATTTAGTATTATATTGCATCTTCTCATTGCGTTTGTGTGAACATTTAATTTTTTGCAGATGTTTTGCCTGATTTTTATGCATATATCATGATATGTGAATGTTATTATTGTTGGTATTGTATGCTCACTTTTCTTTCAATCAGATATATAATATTGTGCTTAGGTTCAATCCCCAGTTTTTGTTGCATTGTTTGTATCTTTTATTATCATCTTTGTTTATAAATATGTTTAGTATTTTGACGAATGATTTGATTGATATATGTATGGAATGTGGTTTGCGTAATTTTGTTTCATTTCATAGATAATTTGGAAAGTGATAATAAAAATAACACAATATAAATATTTGATCAATGCTTTATCAATGATATCTTGAAATCAGTTTTCGGTACGACAAGTTATAATCTGATTTGACTTTGATAACTATCACAGCGGCTTACTATTATAGCTCTTTGATTTTTCCAACTGAAACGAGTAGCAAAACTGTTCAGGTAATTACCACAATGGGTATTATCTGTCCTCGGATCAGGGTTGGTCATTCCATTTGCGTCGTCATTTATGCCACTCAATACAGTTTTCATTCAAGCAACCATAAAGGTCGTTATAAGAACAGTGTAACGCTATTATTGGTCCCTCTTTCAAAACGAAAAACCAGCCATTTTGTTCTTCCAAATACCACGCTCCAATTCGAAACCAATCAACTTCAACTGAAAAATGTAAATCACATAGGAATATTGCTGTAATGCACGTAAGTGACATTTAATGCATTTTATCTCTAAATGTAATTAAAACAATTAATGAAATACGGGAAAATCTCACTGCATGAAATCGAATCATTAAAATAAGTTTTCTTTCCTAAGATCCATAGGTCAAAAGTTTACTCTGATCATTGTCTTAACATTCCACGCATTTTTACTTGACTTGACAAACTTGGAATTATGCTATTATGCAAAACATAATATTATATTATTTAGTTGCTAGCATAATACATTTCTTACGTGTGCTTGGCCAATACATTACTTAGTGCGTTCCGCTTCATTAGCAATAGTCATCAATTGACCGATATCTGATTGAAACAATCCCTTGGCTTCATATTAAGTTGATATATTCGACTCGACAAAGAATAATGAAGCTAAAATATGTTTAAATAATTTTTTTTTTCAAAATTACTTTACCGCTCTATTTTATTCAATTTTTATTGCACGTTGAGAAGAGATAGTGATATATCATTTTTGCAAATAGGTATATACCCTACTTTCACCTCTGAAGTCCTGCAAAATCTGTGGAACAGTCCTTTTATTCAAGAGGTCAGGTGTCGGGATTGATTTGAATTTGCATATATTTTGATCCGAATCAGAGGAAGATAACTCACAAATGTCAATAGACCTAAACTCCAAAATCAGAGGAAGATAACTCACAAATGTCAATAGACCTAAACTCCAAACAATGACCAGAACACTATTTAAATTTTTTGACGTGTATATTGATGTTTGACACGTATGTTCAGTTCCTTTAATATTGTAGATCCTGTTTACCATATAGATTATAAGGGCTGCTCCAGAATAAAATGTCGAAATGTGCGCTAAAATTTCAATACTACAACAATGAAATAAATAGGCCATAAGAATGCTTTCAGGACGTTTCGGCCCAATTCCATTTCGGCCAATTACCATTTCGGCCCACTTTTGAGTGGGCCGAAATGGTAGGACTTTTCGGCCCAGGACGTTTCGGCCCACTTTTTTGAAACCTAAATGTATTGATGAATTTGTTAAATTCAAGCAATGTTTTAGATTTGATTTTAATAATTAGTTCGTAAATTTATCATTATTTTTTAAAGGATATATTATTGATATTTGACTTAAAAGCGAATTAATTGAAACTTTCATTGAAAAGTACATTAACTCATTTCAATGAAAAACCCTTTAGCTTCCTTGTATGATAAACTTTATATAATATCATACTAACAATTGACTTATTTCAAACAGTTTAACTTAAATAGAAGAAAGATAATCGATGAAATAATTGATAGGATTATGGAAAATGCCATGCTCTGCTTCTTAGACATAGTAATTGACCCTAAGTAGAGCTTAAAAACACCAAAGCAACGCCTCTCACTTTACGTGGTTTTAATTGCAATCTTTGATCCCTACATTCCATCATAAACATTCAAAATCTTATTCGTATACATGTATCATATTTAATTTGGCTAAAATAAGCATAGAATATTGACAAATAGAAGTGAATAAAAAGTGGGCCGAAACGTCCTGGGCCGAAACGTCTTGGGCCGAAACGTCCTGGGCCGAAATGTCCTGAAAAGTGGGACGAAATGGAAATGGGCCAAAACGTCCTGACACCCATAAGAATATAGATTTATCAGCTTTGCCTAGATCAGTGTTTTTCAGAACTATGAAAATTATATATATGGATTAAGAGAACCTGAACAATTTGACCATGGAAACATAATTTCATCTATAATGATGTTCATATTTATTTACAGTATTTATGTGATATTTTATAGCATTGTGCTTGTTTCCTATTTATGGTTTATATGATTACTTGTTTCGTGATTTCAACATAGCGAAAAGCTTGAATTGTCACACGACTTAGCATTCCACACTTAACATTCCTTAACATTGTAAACTAGGTGAAATAACTTCCTTTATTCTTTTGTATTATTTTCGAAACTTGGATAGATGACTTTCTTTGGATTCCATTCCCAGTTGCCTTCATTTTCAAACCATGATATTCAAATATTCCGGCTTAAAATATGCTATATACTATAAAACAATTACTAGTTTAATGCCTAATTGTGAATAAATTTATTTATGAACATATTCAGGTTCAGCTCGAGACTCCTAATGTGATGAATCTTGATTCATATCACATGCTCTTCAAACATAATACAACTAATATCTGAAGGGTCCATTCCAATATGGTTATTGACCAGAGGAAAGAGAAACGTAATTCCTAGCAAAACAGGTTCGGGTATTACAATTTTACCCGAGGGTCAATGAATTATTTAGTAATTCAGAAGAACGGTCGAATGAAAACTGTGTTTTAAGACACCTCATGTAAGTATGCTTAAATAATTTGAGAACCACAAAAACAGCAATGCATGCAAACTACAAATAGTTTGCATCAATGGAAGAAGCAACATTGTTATTGGTCATTTACCAAATGAAATCTTACGTAAATACAATCAGTCATGTTAAATAGCTAGAATGCTACATAGTTAATAATTTATATACTTAACATTGTAACGAATAAATGGTAGTGCAATAAAGTCCGCAGAATCACGTGTCACATAAATGTTCTCTTTCATTAATATAATATAATATTATAATTTGCTCGACCCTTAACAATCCTTATTATTGATTTTCCGAGACATATTCATTTCGTATAACAAAAATTGCAAAAACAAAAAAACATATTTATTATCCATTGCGTTTTAATTGTGATGGAAAAAAACGTTTATATAGACCGAGCTTTATCCTTTTTTATATAAGACTAATCTTAAATGCCATTTGAATTATTTGTTTAAGCCATTCGTTATGGATCTAAACATTGCAATATTGATGAACATGTGGTTATTATAACAATAAAGTAAACGGTTTAATGTAGATTCAAGGAGTTTTAAAATATAAACCATAAAAGTCATTATTCTCATGCATTTGTGAAGTCCGATTTGTCACTCTAATATCTTTGTTTTTGCATTTCGTTTTTTTAAAATAAATTTGAAGGATGAGGTAAAATAATTATGGACAATCATTCTACATAGTTAGTTTTGTAATTATGCTCTGTTCAATCTTCGAATGAATATCATCAATGATTGCATGCTTAAATATGAGTACAGCAATATCAGAGTTTTCACGAAAAATTGTCCTAATAACATAATTATCTTCTCTACATAATCAAAGAATATCTGTCCTCATCATCTCCGTGTTAGTGCGCTCGAACTGTGAGTGGCCTTTCATAATTTATTCTCGATTATTTTAAAAACAAGACAGAAATACTAAGTTTTCACTGGAAAATTTGATATGTACGTTTTCGTAAAAGAACAAGGATAACGAATTTAATATTTTTAGTCATAAATATTTGCTACAAAAACGTGAAATTAAGGATAAAAGCAGTTGTTTTAGTAAGGTTTTTGGAATATGTCTGGTCAAAAATTGATTAAGTGTCAAACATAACTCAGCATAGAAATGACTCAAATACTGACCTACATTATAGTTGGACTTTTTATCATAATGGGTTATTCAAGTGAGACTTTGCTTGGATTACAAAACAAAAACAGTGCATTATGTCAAAGCGTTATGAAAAGGGTGTCAGATCTCGGTATTCATAAACATCCGGCTAGTTTTACACATAGAGGAAATCGCAAAAAGCATAGTTTCACATAGCATAGTTGCCATAGCCTGTGTCTACCACCCACCCCAAGCAAATCATAAAGAACTAAAACAACACTTATGTCAAGGATTCGATACCATACTATCTAAACACCCAGGTGCCGGTATAGCCGCGATCGGTGACTTCAATAGATTTCCTGACACGTGTTTTGCTGCACACTATGGATTAAAACAGATAGTAAAGGTTCCAACACGGGAAAATCGAACCCTGGACAAGTGTTTTACAAATATCGGTATTTTCTACAACAAACCCGAAATACGCGCCCAGCTTGGAAAGTCCGATCACTTCGCTGTTTTGATTACCCCTAATCAAACATACTCTAATGATCTAGGAAGTGTCAAGAAGCGTTCCACCCGCATTCAAGGGAAAAACGAAAAGGCCTCATTTGTCCACCGCCTCCAAAATACTGACTGGTCTTCATTGTATAAAAAACAATCATGTGAAGAACAATACCAAGTATTTGATAGGATAGTAACAGACATAATCGACTCGTGTTTTCCCGTTAAAGAGTTCACCTACCATACCAAAGACAAACCCTGGGTCACGGAACAATTCAAGGACCTAATAACCAGACGACAACATGCCCTACTTTCAGGAAATCATGCTGTGTATAGGCGCCTTAGAAACGCAATAAACCGCATGTCAAAGAAACTCAAACCCAAATTCTACAATTCAAAAGTTAAACATTTGAAACTCTCCGACTCGCGTAAATGGTGGGCAAACGTTAAAAGTATCGTTGGTATGAATAAATCAGTAGGCCCAGACACCATGCTATCGTTGGCAAACGAAAACACAAACGGTGACGTAGAAGTTTTAGCCGAACGCATCAATGGCTTCCTTCAAAGTGTGACATCGGATATCCCCCCACTGAAGCCTGATAATAAATATTCTCAACTCCAATGCGAAATCCCTGATAAATTCACTATTTCAGTCGACGAAGTCGAACGCAACCTATCCAAAATCAAGCAAAATAAGTCTCCTGGCCCCGATGGGATAGCCGCCTGGATGCTTCGCGACCTCGCCCCCCTCTTCCCAAAACCAATCGCCGCTATATTCAATAGCTCTATTCGAGACGGTCATGTACCATCAAAATGGAAAAGTGCCAATATATGCCCTCTCCCAAAGCGTCACCCCCCAAAGGTGATTGAGAAGGATATTCGACCTATCTCCCTCACCCCTATCCTCGCAAAGGAGCTCGAACGCTTCGTCGCAAAATGGATTAAAAGTGAGATAATTGACAACGATACATTGCAATATGGAAACCGTCCCAAAGTTTCAACAACGCACCTTCTCATTGACCTTATCCATCATTGGGCCAAAGCCCTTGATGAAGGAAAAAGCGTACAGGCAGTGTTTTTGGATTTTACTAAAGCCTTCGATAAAATTGACCACTCTATCCTGATGGGAAAGTACGAGAAAGACGGTGTTCACCCATCCCTTCTCCGATGGTTGGCGAGCTTTTTGTGCGAGCGGAAACAACGCGTTAAGATTGGTGATTATGTGTCGTCAATGGCAACCCTCAATGGGGCTGTCCCTCA
>LQRL01058747.1:7892-19073 GCA_001703475.1 Hydroides elegans
ATTTCAGGATGTTTGAAATGACAATTTCAAAATATACATAATGTTACATTTCAAAAAATATATATTATTATTATATAGATCAAATTGCGATATTTCGGCATGTAAAACGAGTTCGGGCGTCTTAAATATATAAGCAATTTTGTAACAAAGTGTTGGAGAAGTCAGGCTCGACCAACGACTCGTAATTTTCCAAGGATGAATATAAATCTATTTTTCTCACAACCAGCCGAAAAATTCAGCGTCCTGATGCCAAAATTTGAAGAGAGAAGATGTATTTTAGTCATATCAGTAGTTTCCAGATTAAAGCGACATAAAAGATGTATTTCACGATTCAAGATGCTTTATCATAGACGATGTTTTATCGATTGTTATTTTATATTGTCATGTTACACTTTATAAGCACTTAGGGAACTGTTTCGGGGGTTGGGAGTGGTTAGGTTGAGTAATTGCTTATGATTGGCCCAGGGCAAAAATAGATCCAGAAATTACTCAAAAAGTGGCAAATTTGGCATTCTGAAGCCGAATTTTGAATCGTCAAGACGTGTTTTTGCAAGTCCCAGAAAATTACGAAATTTACAAGAAGTTTGAAGATTTTTAAAGAAGAAATTATTCTGTCTATTTGTAGATTGCTTTGAAAATACATTGAAGAAAACAAAGGTCAGTAAAGTGGACGCTTAGCCTTTCAAAAAGCAGTATTTGCAGCGTGAAATAACTCTTGAGTTTATACACGTTCAAAGCCCATTCAAAGTCTCTCCAAACCCATTCAAGACGGTTATCCAGTGCGAGACAATCGAGTCCGAGGTTTGACCATAAAGTTCAGGGTTTCAGTGACAAAAACATTAGTTTTGCTAACGAACGTACTAGCAGATGTGTTTTTTTTCACCAAAAAAATCTAATTTGTTTCTGATTGAGAGGTGGAGTTTTTTTCTATCATCACGCATAAACGATTAACAAAAACAAACAACCGATACGTGGAATATTATGATGAATCGAAACCGATCAATTACCAGATGTAAGACAAGGTAAGTATTTTATCAAACGACACCGCCGTTCCTAATAGGGATCAAATTAATGTATGTCGTTGTTGTGCATCAAATATGTGTTAATTCGTAATTTAATAATTAAATATTCAAAATTGTAAAGTAAATATCTAGGTCTAGTTAAATATACAGATAGCTTTGACATAATATATTATTTTGCAATATGTACCTTACCGAAGTTTTTTGTTAATATCCTTTAAAGTGAAAAAAAAACATTTCTGTCAAGTTGTCACATTTCTTTTATTTTGCCAAAAAGTTAGAGGATTATCGCAGGGAAGTCTTGCCAAACACCGTTGACAATTACAACTCGTTGGACGAGGAAGAGAAAACATCAGTTGGGAGTCTTTACTATTTCTTTTGTGGCCTTCATAGTTTGGTCCATTTAACCGAGGCTGCATCTTTGGCTCTATGTGTAGCTGAGTCAGTTCGTTTTTAATCATCCCATGTTTGACCCGTCATTTTTAAGAAAACTGAGTCTGGTATGGCACGTCTTATTCGAACTGCGTCTAAACCTGTAGGCAAGGGTGTAGATGAGAAATCTGGGTGTTATATGATGAACACTCGGTGCCAGCTGAGCTGATGCTGGTGCATCTTAGCGTCAATAGCCTAAGACCCAACACTGGCCTCACCACTTACATGGCTGACGTCCGCATGTTCGTGGACGTAGTGCGATACGTCAAGCCAGATATAAAGTTCCTGTTGTCCAAGGTGCTCCCGCGGCCGAATGAGAGTGATCCTGTTGTCGGCGAGAGATAGGGACTTCAACACGGGATTACGCCACCGGCCATTCGGTTGAGAATTTCAACGTTTTGGAGACTGTAGTCGATATTCTCCCCTCGTCGTCGACCCACTTTGCTGGCGGGATCATTATCACATGTCAAGGAAAGGCGCGCGGGTATTAGCCAGATCTTTTATCGAGGGCCATCAAGATGCCTTCTTTTTTAACAGTGAACATTATATTTCTTGTTTGACTTAAATCAACACAATCCATTAAAATATGAAAGTAATAGCGGAAGCACATGGTAAACACACTCTGTACTGGTTTATCTCTATATTGATAGCCATGAGTAAAATATATGTCATGAGTGAAATATATGTCCTATTCTTAAACGTCTCATTACTTTATAATGAGTAATAAATGAAATTTATGTCAAGTTGTCTAATTTTATATATTTTGCCAAGAATCATACATGTTTTTATACATGATAGGTTTAAAATCAGTATAATGAACCATGGTTGAATAAACATGTTTTTAAGTGTTTGGTTTAGGGCTTTGATTGCTTTGTAATTGCTATGTCTTTTAATTACTGTTACAGTCATTTCAACCCTTCCCGGGCAGCTCTTGGAAGCTACGCGAGGGATGATCCAACTCATCGTCGGGGAAGCAAACGGTTTTGAAATTATTTCGATGTGGAAGTGTTTTGTTACAAGAATGCAAATGCAAAATATTTCTTCAAATTGGTAAACAATTCATTTTTCGGAAGGTAATTGTATTTGTAAACGAAACGACCAATACCACGAGGTACACATTGTGTGTCTTATATTGTGAAGACTACAAACTTTATCTTTTTTTTGTGTCGGTTTAATTAATTCAATAATTAGAATTTTAAATAAAAAATATAAATATGTATTACCAATATGTATTTTATTGTTGTTTCATTTCATTTATTTTTATGACACTAAAGATGTACGAGCACACAATAAATGATGAATTAGGTGATGACTTGAGATGATAGACTCGTGAAATATCACCACAGGAAAAATAATTGGATCACGACGTGAAGAAAGAAGAAGGCAGAAGGCAGCCCGAAGATATCATCATAACCGAACCAACGATCAAGATGAATCAACAAGAAAACACTATTGAATTGTGTGCGGACAGTGTTGAAGCGGGTGATGTCTGCCTTACAACGGGGACCAAGATACCTCTCCGAGTAGCCCGATGCATTCGTCTTCGGATGAGCCCTGAGGAACGCAAGATCACGCTGCTGCGGAACAGCCTGAAGACTATCTCGACAAAGCTGGCCGTATCGGAAAACACAGTTGCAAGACTCACTATCCACTCAGGTAAGTTTCTTTTAAACCATAGTTAAAGTGCTACAATGCTCAAGGAATGGTTTTATATAGAAAGTTATTGAGGTATAATAAATAATAATAAGTATTCTTTTAAATCAGATTTACAGTGTTACTTTGCAGATAATCAACAACAAGACATCATGGAATTGTGTGCGGACAGTGTTGAAGCGGGTGATGTCTGCCTTACAACGGGGACCAAAATATTTCTCCGAGTAGCCCGATGCATGCGGCATCGGATGAGCCCTGAGGAACGCAAGATCACGCTGCTGCGGAACAGCCTGAAGACTATCTCGACAAAGCTGGCCGTATCGGAAAACACAGTTGCAAGTCTCACTATCCACTCAGGTAAGTTTCTTTTAAACCATAGTTAAAGTGCCACAATGCTCAAGGTATGGTTTTATATCGAAAGTTATTGAGGTAAAATAAATAATAAGTATTCTTTTAAATCAGATATACAGTGTTACTATGCAGATAATCAACAACAAGACCTCATGGAATTGTGTGCGGACAGTGTTGAAGCGGGTGATGTCTGCCTTACAACGGGGACCAAGATATTTCTCCGAGTAGCCCGATGCATGCGGCATCGGATGAGCCCTGAGGAACGCAAGATCACGCTGCTGCGGAACAGCCTGAAGACTATCTCGACAAAGCTGGCCGTATCGGAAAACACAGTTGCAAGACTCACTACCCACTCAGGTAAGTTTCTTTTAAACCATAGTTAAAGTGCTTCTATGCTCAAGGTATGGTTTTATATCGAATGATTTTTTAATAAATAACATCTATGAAGATTTCTTTACAAACATTGTTTTATGGGATATCAGTTTTATTTCATATGTATCATAAATTCTGATATAATTGTTGCTAAACCATATGCTAAAACAAAAGCAACAAGTTATTTTAAGGTGTTTGGTTGGAAATGCCATTGTATAATATATTTACAACAAGAAGAGTAAAACAGTTATTGGAAGCTAGTAAACGTATCCTGGGTCTTGTTGTAAAAAAGAGCCAATCACATTTGGTACAATAAAACAGCTGGTTACTCATTTTGTCACAGAAAGAGTCATTCTTCCAGATTTATGTGTTGTTACTATGTAATTGGATTTAGTGGTTTTCTAAGATATAACGAAATTTTATTGTTAATATAAAATACTCAGACATAGAGTTAACAAAAAATAACTTAACAATTTTCTTAGGAAAAAGCAACAAAAAAAGATAAATAAAAAGAAGGAAACACCGCGTCCGATCAGGCTACAACGTCAGTATTTAAACGCTGCTTGCATAAAATGTGACACTGAAGAATTCATATGCAGAGCAGTCACACGAATGAAAAGCAAAGATAAGCTCAAATCTTGCCTAAAAGGGGTAAAACTTGTAATAAATAAGATATCAAACTATGAATTTATGTAAATAATAAACTATCATATATCAGGTGTAGAGTGATATTGACGAAACAAAGCTTGGTGTTCATTCAATGAGGTGTGGGAGCGCCACACAAGCTGCTAGAAAGCATATTCCAGTAAGGTTATTTAGGAAACATGGTTGGAAGATTTCTTTGGAAACTTTTTAAGGATTTCAGTAATAATATCTATGTATCATTTTAATTAAATAAATATATTTATAAGTGACATTTATGCCGACTTTCTTTAGAAAATAATGTTAAATCGGAAATTTACTGTAATTCATATATATAATAAATACTGATACAATTGATACACACAATATACAAAAACATTACCACCCTGTTATTTAAAACTATTTGGATATAAATGCCATTGTATTATATATGATGTTTTATATTTACAGGAACATCCTGCCGTTTAGAGTAGTTTCAACATAATGGGCGATTTAAGTCTTCAAACGTGTCAATGGATACACACATTGCAATGCAAGCGATCAAGTACGAGCTGAGGGCAAAGAAAAATCTGCCATAATCTACTACAGACGAGATGATATTTTGCATGACAACATCTGTCAACCATTGATCCAAAATACGGATTGCTCTAGAAAAATGAATGAAAAATGGATGATCATCATGATCCTTATAACTCTATAATGAAGCATGCACATTTAGTTAAAAGTAAAACCAATCCAAAATGTATCCGTTCAAATAGATACAAACAATGGAATAAGTTACAAAGTTGTTACAAATCTTCATAAAAAGGAAATGAGCGACGATTGTGAAACAGTATTAAAAATAAGAACTCTACGATATGGGAAAAGGGAACACCAAAACTGCTTCGGAAGCGCTCGAAAAGACGAGTAGAAAGTTAAAAGTCGTGCAGCAAAAGAGCGCCCATAGCAAATCCAAAAAAGTGTACAATACAATAAGAATTAATTTTAGGAGTATGCGATTTAATCATAGATATTTACTGAAAACAAAAGGAAAGACACTGTCAGAGCAGAGGAAGCTGTAAAGCGCCTAAAAAGCCTACACGAAGATGAACTCTTTTCTCAAATTCCAATTTCTGTTGAGGAAAATAATGCTAACACAAGCAAAGCAAATCCAGCAAAAGATAACAAGCGATCATCAGCAACAGCGAGCATCAGCACAGCTAAAAATCCTGAAACAATTCACAGGCGATTTTCAGCAATAGTTGTACCGATACATGAAAAGAAAAGAGGCTCGCAAAAATCTGTCGTCCGAGGAGAAAGAGAAACTAAGGTCTACCGATGCATGTGCAAGAACAGTGGCTCGCAAAAAATCTGTCGTCCTAGGAGAAAGAGCAACTAAGGTCTATCGATACATGTGCAAGAAAAGAGGCTCGCAAAACTCTCTCGTCCGAGGAGAAAGAGCAACTAAGGTTTATCGATACATCGAAACATACAAAAACAGTAACTACCTCGAAACTTCAGGAATATATTGCTTTTAAATCGGATTAAACCGATCTTGTTCGTTTCACCTGTGATCGACCCTTGAAAAGTGGACAGTTGCCAGTTCAGGCAAACTATGTGTATGGTCGTCCGATCACAAAAATATATATTACAATTGTTTCATCTAAAATTATTTTATTAAAATAATTCAATTTAATTGATTCCATTTTTAATTGATAATAATAATGTATTAACTTTATCAAATTAAAAAAATGTGTAAACTTTATCAATAAAAAAAAAATGTATATATATTTCGAAAAACTATAGTTGCAATAATAGAGCACTATTCTCATTGCATTCATCGCTAATGTCTAAAGTTTAAATTTATAAATTATATATTTTTCTTAATTTAAAATATTTTTCTTTACTGCAACTGTTTTCTTCCCTAACCGGCTAGCGCATGAAAAACACGCGAGGGACGATTCAACTCATTGTCGGTGGGTGCATTAATGCACAGAAATGTATAAACAATATAGTTATCTTTAGGGCTGAACATCGGTAAGTTGTGGCTGAACGAGGGGTGTTCAGCCAGATATCTTTAAGTCCACAAGATTTGTTGTGGATCCAAAAAATTTAAACTTAACAGCGTTTTGAAAAAAAAACGATTACGAAACATGCGACTTACTCCATCAGTCGCAATTCAAGGCCCTGAGGTGCATGATGTATCAGGGCCCTGAAAATGTGTGGTATTAAATGTATTTGGATCTAATAAAAGTTCAAATCAAACTTTGGGTGCATTAATGCACAGAAATGTATAAACAATATAGTTATCTTTAGGGCTGAACATCGGTAAGTTGTGGCTGAACGAGGGGTGTTCAGCTAGATATCTTAAGATATCTTCATCCCTACCCAGTCAACTAATGAAAGCTATGCGAGGGATGATGCAACTCATCGTCCGAAACGTAAACGGATTTGAAATTATATTTCAATGTGTGAATGGGCGCCAGGTCCAAATCTTAGAGCTGGACCTGGAAGAATATAAACGCTTGGAAGCTTTTGTGAAAAGTAACCAAAAAATAGAAGTTAAGAAAACACATGTAGGTGGGTGTATTTATGCACAGAAATGTGTTAAAAATTTTGTTATCTTTAGGGCTGAGCATCGCTTAGGTGTGGTTGAACGAGGGGTGTTCAGCTAGATATCTTTAAGTCCACAGGATTTGTTGTGGATCCAAAAAATTTAAACTTAACAGTGTTTTGAAAAAAAAAACGATTACGAAACATGCGACTTACTCCATCAGTCGCAATTCAAGGCCCTGAGGTGCATGATGTATCAGGGCCCTGAAAATGTGTGAGATTAAATGTATTTGGATCTAATAAAAGTTCAAATTAAACTTTGGGTGCATTAATGCACAGAAATGTATAAACAATATAGTTATCTTTAGGGCTGAACATCGGTAAGTTGTGGCTGAACGAGGGGTGTTCAGCTAGAAATCTTTAAGTCCACAAGATTTGTTGTGGATCCAAAAAATTTAAACTTAACAGCGTTTTGAAAAAAAAAACGATTACGAAACATGCGACTTACTCCATCAGTCGCAATTCAAGGCCCTGAGGTGCATGATGTATCAGGGCCCTGAAAATGTGTGGGATCAAATGTATTTGGATCTAATAAAAATTCAAATTAAACTTCTTGGATATTTTACTTATATAAAAACATCGGGAATAAAACTTCAAAATCAATTATTTGTATATACTTGTTTTTGAAATATATATCTTGTATAATTAATAATAATAATGCAAAATCTTCATCATAATCATATATATTACGAACAACTAAAGTGCCGATAAGTGCCGATTTTAAAACATGTAGGTGGGTGCATTTATTCAAAGAATTCAGGAAAAAAATCTAATAATTTTTCCTTGCATTGTTACAGATTCAGGCGAGACATCATCTCATGCGGTGTCAAATGACATAATGAACGACAACGACACAATATGAGGTAAATTTAAACTGTTCTTTGAAATCAAAGTTACAGATTAACCATGTTAGAAAACACGATCAGCCAAGGGTCGGCTATATTGTGTCACTTGATAAATTGATTTGTTTACCAATCCAGCTGGGTTATATTACGTTACAAATTATCCATGCATGTGTAACATTACATTTAAATTACATTACATTACAATTAAGAATCGACGAGTTAGATTAAGAGATAAAAAGAATTATGTAAAAAACAAGAAATAAAAAAAAATGTTCCGGTGCTATATGTAATAGTTAAAATGTGGGTTGTAAATAAACATTAGATATATTTTGATTATGCTATATAGTCAAATATAGACGAGATTGAAGTTAAACCGGAAATCAATGGTAGCATTCTAGTTTATGTATAAAGTCACCAATTGTGAAACATGTATAAAATCTACAACAAATGACGCCTGTTAAAGTCAGGCTGTCAAACATTGTTGCAGACACTGAAATTTGTGAATAATTCAACAGCTATTTGCCGCGATTGAAGTAGACCTGTACGCATTTAAGCCAAGGAGTTTGTCTCCTGCTACGATTCGAAATTTACAAATAAAAGTTTAGAAAAACCAAGTAAATTGAAGTAAAGAAAGCCAAGATGGATAAATATATATTGTTATGTATTTCTATTGAAAATTTTGTTACAGGCACTGACATTTGTGAACAATTCAACAGCTATTTGCATCGATTAAAGTGGACCTGTACGCATTCAAGACAAGAAAGGTGTTGCATCTTTTTCCGATTCGCCATTCACAAATTTAACATTAAGCAAACGAAGTCCATTGATGATAGAAAACTCTAGATCGCTAAAAGTGTATCGTAATTTACGTAATATTTGGTAAAGAACAGGTTATGACTTTGATATTTTGCAGGTCTCAGTAATACATTCCGGTGAACAGCAAGACTATAGATGATTAAATTTAGGGATAAAATTGCCCCACCGACATCAAAATTGCAACATAAATTATATTAAATGTAGCGTTGAACTGAAATACTGTAAGGTTACCAGGAAAATGTTTTTCGCTTGATATTTCTAAATCTGTTCAATCACACTTGTTTGTAAGACTTTGTAAATCGCCAGGATGCCAAATATGGTTGTAGACACTGACATTTGTGAACGATTCAACAGCTATTTGCAGCGATTGAAATGGACCTGTACGCATTCAAGACAAGAAAGGGTTTGTGTATTGCTATAATCTGCACGCTTTTTCTAAATCTATTCAATGACAACTGTTTGTAAGTCTTCAAAGTCAGTCAGGCTTCCAAACATTGTTGCAGACACACACATTTGTGAACAATTCAACAGCTATTTGCAGCGATTGAAATGGACCTGTACACATTCAAGACAAGAAAGGTGTTGTGAATTGCTCTGATTCGACATTTAATATTAAAACATTAAGCAAACCAAGTCTGTTGAAGATAGGAAACCCAAGATCGCTAAAAGTGTATCGTAATCTACGTAATATTGGGTTTATTAAATTAAATGTATCGTTAACGTGCAATACTATGAGATAACCAGGAAAATGTTTTTCGCATGATATTTCTAAATCTGTTCAATCACACCTGTTAGTCTCCAAAGTCAGTCAGGCTGCCAAACACTGTTGCAGACACTGACATTTGTGAACGATTCAACAGCTATTTCCAGCGATTAAAGTGGACTTGTACGCATTCAAGGTAAGAAAGGGTTTGTGTATTGCTATAATTTGTAGGCTATTTCTAAATCTGCTCAATCACACTTGTTTGTAAGACTTTAAGTCAGCCAGGATGCCAAATATGGTTGCAGACACTGACATTTGTGAACAATTCAACAGCTATTTGCAGCGATTGAAATGGACCTGTACGCATTCAAGACAAGAAAGGTGTTGTGTATTGCTCTGATTCGACATTTAATAATAAAACATTAAGCAAACCAAGTATATTGAGGATAGGGAACCCAATATCGCTAAAAGTGTATCGTAATCTACGTAATATTGGTTTTATTAAATTGAATGTATCGTTAACATGAAATACTATGAGATTACCAGAAAAATGTTTTTCGCATGATATTTCTAAATCTGTTCAATCACACCTGTTTGTACGTCTTCAACAAAGTCAGTCAGGCTGCCAAACATTGTTGCAGACACTGACATTTGTGAACAATTCAACAGCTATTTGCAGCGATTGAAATGGACCTGTACGCATTCAAGACAATATGAAATATGGTTGTAGACACTGACATTTGTGAACGATTCAACAGCTATTTGCAGCGATTGAAATGGACCTGTACGCATTCAAGACAAGAAAGGGTTTGTGTATTGCTATAATTTGCACGCTTTTTCTAAATCTATTCAATGACAACTGTTTGTAAGTCTTCAAAGTCAGTCAGGCTGCCAAACATTGCTGCAGACACTGACATTTGTGAATAATTCAACAGCTATTTGCAGCGATTGAAATGGACCTGTACACATTCGAGACAAGAAAGGTGTTGTGTATTGCTCTGATTCGACATTTAATAATAAAACATTAAGCAAACTAAGTCTGTTGAAGATAGGAAACCCAAGATCGCTAAAAGTGTATCGTAATCTACGTAATATTGGGTTTATCAAATTAAATGTATCGTTAACGTGCAATACTATGAGATAACCAGGAAAATGTTTTTCGCATGATATTTCTAAATCTGTTCAATCACACCTGTTAGTCTCCAAAGTCAGTCAGGCTGCCAAACACTGGTGCAGACACTGACATTTGTGAACGATTCAACAGCTATTTCCAGCGATTATAGTGGACCTGTACGCATTCAAGGCAAGAAAGGGTTTGTGTATTGCTATAATTTGTAGGCTATTTCTAAATCTGCTCAATCACACTTGTTTGTAAGACTTTGTAAGTCAGCCAGAATGCCAAATATGGTTGCAGACACTGACATTTGTGAACAATTCAACAGCTATTTGCAGCGATTGAAATGGACCTGTACGCATTCAAGACAAGAAAGGTGTTGTGTATTGCTCTGATTCGACATTTAATAATAAAACATTAAGCAAACAAAGTATATTGAGGATAGGAAACCCAAGATCGCTAAAAGTGTATCGTAATCTACGTAATATTGGTTTTATTAAATTGAATGTATCGTTAACGTGAAATACTATGAGATTACCAGAAAAATGTTTTTCGCATGATATTTCTAAATCTGTTCAATCACACCTGTTTGTACGTCTTCAACAAAGTCAGTCAGGCTGCCAAACATTGTTGCAGACACTG
>LQRL01058749.1:9780-24290 GCA_001703475.1 Hydroides elegans
ATATTCATATGGGGGCTAATTACTCTTTTTTTTCATTTTGCTATTAAGGAAGCATAGTTGCATCTCACACAAGACACCTATATTGTCACCAATGACGTCTTTCATTACAGCTAATTCCAATAAAAATAAAGAATATGTAAAAAAAAAAAAAATATATTTTACTCACCCATGGTTCCGACTAAGGATCCACATCGCACCTTTAGATGTGCTGTCCCGAGTCGCTTAAAAGCATTGTGTTTTTTGCATAGGGTCTAATAATTCTCGGCGCTAGAGAGGGTTCTTTATAGCTAACTAAACACAATATAATCCATTGTAGGGTTGGCTAGAGAGCATCTGATTCCGATAAGTGTTACTCAAACGCGTTATTTACAACCAATGCTAAGTGTTCTTGTGTCAAAGCACCGACGACACTTGTGAATGTAAACCAGTAGCTGCTAGCATTTCTATATCCGCGACTCAACAGCAATTATCACTGTTATCACACTATTCAAAAGCGGAATCGACGGGGTGGTGGTTTTATTGCGATGCCGGCAAAGGTGGTGAACAGTAGCTATTGATTGTGAGTTGGTCGGGTCGCAACCGCGGCTTTTTCAGGTAAGCTACATGGTATATGTCGCTCGCTTATTGTCTCTCACTCATCGCTCTCTCTTTGTCATGACAGCCACTATCCTGGGAGAAGCAATTGTCATAATAGACCTCGATCTACTTGTATCTTTTTATTATTCCAAGGTTGACATGCCCATAGATGTTTTTTGATCGTCACTATGTTCCAAATGTCCCATGGTTTTACCTTGATTCGGCTCGACTCAGTTTATATGATCTTGATGTTTTCCCACTCGAGTCAGTTTGTATGATCTTGATTTTTTTCCCACTAGAACAATACATGAGCATTAAAATTTACACCTGACCATTCTCAAATATTTTTTCAGTCCTGCACCGCCGCATTAGCGCGAAGCGGAGGACTATAGCATTCTGTACTGTCCGTCCGTCACTACACCAAATAATTGTGCTATAAAAAAATCAAGTTTTTTATACGTTCAATGGAATTATAAGACCAATTAATGAACCGTCTGTCCGTCTGTCTGTCGACACCTAGGTGTACTACTTTGTACGGACGAGTGCTCAATTATACCTCGATGGATTTTGTTTTCCTTTGGCACATGGAACGAACATATATTGGAGCTGTGCTTAGGCGTATTATTTTTGAAAAATATCAAAAAATGGAATTTTGGATATTCTTTTGAAAAATTGTGATTTTTTGGGACTTAGCGTGGTTATTAATGGTAGTTTGTACGGACGAGCGCTCGGTTATCCCTCGATGGATTTTATTTTCCTTTGGCACATGGAACGAAAATATATTGGAACTGTAATAGACGTATTATATTTTTTTTTAATCTCAAAAATTGGAATTTTGGCGATATTTTGAAAATGGTAATTTTTGGGGACTTGGCACATTAAGAAAAATTAATCGTATATCGTGATGTTTGGAGGAAAACGAATACGTAAGGAAAACGTTGTGAGAAAGACGTTTACGAGAAAGACGTTGTGAGAAAGACGTTGTGAGAAAGAAAATCCTTTGATGGATTTTTGTTGATGTTCTAATTTCATTTCCTATGTTTTTTTTCAATTTTCAACTGTTGTTAAAGCAGCGGAGGGCTTAATTAGTTTCACTGATCTATTTGTTTATCCTATTTCATGCCTATGTCATCACACACACCCGCGAAAATGTTGTTTCCATTTTATTCAATTTCGAAGTTTATATTCTGATTACACATTACATAAAAAGTAAAAAAGGTGTTCATCGAAACTCTAAGCTAAAAGTTTTTTTTAATGTCCAAGCCTGCTGGATATACCCTTTATGAAACAGACTGCGAGGTGCTCTTCTTTGCGATAGTCAGCTATTTTTTTCGTAGACTAACGTATCTGTAATCATCAGGTCGAGGACGTCTCCCGAAACGGAGACGTCTCCCGAAACGGAGACGGGTGCCTGATTTTGTAAATTTGGTCATATATATTTTTAAAAGGGTAATAATACACAAGCATACATTAAATTTCACAGGTTTATTCATATATAAAAAAAACATATACGTCACTGCTTAAAATACGAAAATATCACATATAACAAGTAAAACTAAACAAGATATGGCGTCTTAAACATAGATCAATGGGAGAAAAATACATTATTAAATTAATCAACTTTTTATTTTGATCCATAATTCTGGAAACAAAACTCGGGCAAAAAAAAAACAAGAATGGAGATTCAAGCTAATATATTCCTATAACCACGTGCGTTTATTTGTAAATCTTTACTTTTTGGGATGTGATATAACCTAAAAAATCAATTGTATTGGGTGATATTGGTATAGGAATTCGTATAGGTATAGAATTACTTCTTTAAAACGTTAAAACAAAAACAATCTGAATCACAACTTTTCAATCGATCTTAGGTTTGATCAAATGCTGCATGGTTGATAGCTTTTTAAAACTTTGAACAACAGCAGGTATTCCAACTATTTTCCTACTTCGTTTGTGTTATCATTTAATGATTATAAGATAATACATTATCTTATTTCAAGTATTATAAAAGAAGATATTGTAGGACGAAGGTTGCCAACTCGTCAATATACAAAGAGAAAGATTTAACAAATGCTATCCTTGAAATTCCTGGAGTTGTGTTTAATGCAAACTTTAATTAGTAGGCATATAAACTGCTGCATGAGTTCTTCTCAAGTGTGACAAACGAAATATATAATCTAAAATTTATCAATATCTTACAGCATTATCGATTTTTTAGGTTATCTCAAAAAGTAAAGATTCACAAATAAACCTACGTGCAATAAAATCAAAGAATAGAAATTTCATGAAAATTAGTCAGTGGTTATAGGAATATATTATCTTGAATCTCCATTCGTGGTTTTTTCCCAAGCTTTGTTTCCAGAATTTTGGATCAAAATAAAAAGTTGATTAATTCAATAATGTATTTTTTCTCCCATTCATCTATGTTTAAGACGCCATATCTTGTTTAGTTTTACTTGTTATATTTTGATGTTTTCGTATTTTATGCAGTAAAGTATATGTTTTTTTTATATATGAATAAACGTGTGAAATTTAATATATGTTTTTGTATAATTACCCTTTTAAAAATAAATTTGACTAAATTTACAAAATCAGGCACCCGCCTCCGTTTTGGGAGACGTCTCCGTTTCGGGTGACGTCTCCGTTTCGGGAGACGTCCTCGACCTGATCATATCTTAAAGTATTTATATGAATATAACAGGAACTCGTGTTGCGGCGTCATTTGGTTTAAAGGAATGTTTTATTATGATTATTTAAAATCTAGTGTGAATTCAAATATTTTATGTGGGACATTTTATTTAAAACAATTAGAATCTATTTTCATCTGTGCAATCATACTCTTATTTAAAATCCAGCATGAAAGGTTCGAACGAAATGTTCCAAAAAAAAATATTTAAATATTCAGAGAGAGAATCGTCGCGTACCTCGACATAATAGTTAGTCTACATAAATGTGACGCAGAACTTTTGATTTTTCAGTTAGATTTCGGGTGTCGTCAAGACGAAAAAAGAATGTCTTTCCATGTCACAAATTGATGCCTCGTTCAAATAGCTCTCGCACCATCATAACGGCAAAGAGCGTTTTTTTTACACAAATTCATATACATTTTGAGCAGTTTGTTTTAACTCTGTGACACAATGACGTCAATTTAGACGTCGCACTTTAGACACCGAAGGCATGTTTTATTTGCTTGCTCCGTTAGAATTTTTTACGAGCATACTAATATAGTTTTAAAAGCAAATAAAGTGTTGACCTATTTCATTTTGAATCAAAACTTAATTTCTTTGAAATAAAAATAAACATCAATCGAATTGTCTTGGAAATCGTTAATTTTATTTTTTCTTATTCAATTAAAAAATATGGATAAAATTGTTAATGTCCATAATGGGTTACTTTAATCATCATGAGCATTGAAGATTTTCTCAACATGTATGAGTACACAGACATTATATGAGGTATCATTTGAGAGCATTAGAGCTCTGGCCTTACTGGCGTATGCCTAATAGGCTGTTGCTTATCCAGTTTCTTCGACTCTGACAGTCCAATTCATGACCGCATAAGAATGTGATTGTTTTGGTATCAAATGATGATGCACTTCTTTTTAGCAAAATAACTGCAAAAATATATATAGAGTGAATATACAATTTAACGTATTGGACAATATGGAAACTAATGAGAACCAGCTATAGAGCCAATTCTTACTACATGTACTACATATAATCTACAATAATGTATGTCGAAAGCGGAATATGGACCAAACGTTTAGACGTTACTATTTCAGTTCAGTTGGCGTCAAAAAGGTTATATCTGTAGCCAATTATGAATGTTTAAAGGATTGCTGTTCGTTGTTGTTTGTTTTGAAAACTTAATTTTTAATGTTATTTTACTCTTTTTTTGAAAACGGATATGTACCCCTTCATTCGTATCCAACTAGAATATTACATTTTGTAAATAGCAAGCTGCACAATCCACGTCACGCATCTCCCGTGGCTCGCATAAACATTCCCTACTTACATTTATGCGGACATGCACTGAGTTAATCCCTCTCCAGATGCATGAGTTTGTTAGATACTCGATACAGTATGCCTTTTTTTTTCGTTTCTTTTTTTACTAAATATTTTTAAAAGTTGTTATTATTAACGTGAGCATCATATTTGTACATAGACCTTTCAACATGGCACAACTCATTGTTGTTATGGCATATGAACATCCGATTCACGGTATAACGGCACGGATAATATGAAAGGCATATCATTTATTCGTTTCCAAAACCTTATTAACACAGGAAAATATTCAAACATGATTTGATCTAAACTTGAAAAAGATATGATTTAACCAATCAAGGTACATGTATAATTTATTAAGATGCGCTCATAATTTAGAAATGCAATATAAAGTTTCTTTTTATACCTAAATGGTGTAACCTCTGCGAAATTCAGATTATTCAATTGATCTACGTCAGAATAACCGTAAAACGAAAGCAGCTATGGTTGATTTTTATGTATTAATCACACATAATATATATTTTTATGCAGATATGTTATAAATAAAATTGATTGAATAAGCGACTGGAATATATGCAGACATTTTTTAATTGAAGGCGTATAAAATTATCGTTTGTGCAATTTTTCTATTAATCCTCGACATTTTCTAAGATTTTTTTAATGTTCTCAAGTGTGGACCAATTAATACCTTGATTTTGCCTCTGGTTTAAAAAAAAATCATATTTTATGGGGTGTATGCATTTTAAAACATTTTAAAATCATCAAAAACAACGAATTATCGAGGCATTTATTTTTGGGTAACGCATTATAATGAGTCTCAAGCCTCAATTTTGCATGAACTGATATTTTTTTAAAATAAATGTTAAAACCTCACCAGCATTAACAAAAAATGCTCCCGTTTTGATAATCGGGTTACCAATACCCTCCACAGGCCTTATACATTACCTTAAACTCTTCCGATATCACTTTGATTATAGAAAACAATTAATTATTGTAAAGTATTAACTTTTGAAAAGGGTCCTCTTTTTCTCTCCCCTTTTAAAACCACGAATTCAAGCCACCTTTTGAGTTCAATATTTGTATGTTCCTCTACTCTATCAGGTTTTAATTTAGCACCAGGGACGTCAAGTTCATTGTTGATTATTTTTCTAAAACTTCTTATAAATGTCATGACTATGATGCTCAATAAACATGCACAAAAACAGGGAAGAATATAAATTTTGAGTATCTATTACAACCTAGCGAAGTACGTTTCTGTGTATGTTGCGTTGATTTAACCATGCTTGATGCGTGTGTATGTCCGCACATTCCACAAACATGCACTTAGTCTGGAGAGGGCAGCTATGTTTAGTAAATGTGCAGTTTGCTATTGTAACGCTGTTTTAATATATTTCAAATTTTTCAAAACATTCAAATGTATTTCTAGCATATTGCAATCTAAGATGCAAATTCGTTTTGCTGAATTCTAAAATGTATTTGATGTTATAATTTTTTTATTTTCGATTTGATACTTTCTTCAGGCAGTTCAAGCTTTCTTAATTGTAATATTTAATATATATCCTCTATCTTATATATAATACAATGATTAAAAATAACAGCAAAAATATATGGCAAGCGTAGTATTGCGCATCAGAACCAACAGTAATCGACTAAAGAGGCAATGCTACATCTTTTATAATTTGCAGTTTATAATAAGCTCTATTACAGTTTTTTTTGCAAATAAAATCTTGCAGTTTTAAATTGGTTATGCTGTTGTAAGGGCATTGCCGACGTCACGATATAAAACAAGGCTCTATGATAAGGATGCTCTGAGTAACTTATTTACAGTTAAAACCATTCCTAACCTGAATATCGATAGCAATTTCTTTCGTTATAAAAGTTTCGTTTGCTCGTTTGCGGGGGTGATTTTCTCGTTTACTCATTTATCGTTTAGGCGTTTAAGTGTTTTGCTGTTTAGGTGTCTAGCCGTTTTGTCGTTTAGGCGTTTACCGTTTGGAAAGTTTCGTTTACTTAAAAAAGTTTCGTTTGCGCATTGTATCATTAAGCCATTTGATCTGTCAGTTAAGAATCCAGTTAGCAATGGTTTTGACGGTATGTACATTTTTTTTTGTTAATGCATGTGTAGTTATTTCAACTATCTTATTATATGCAGGAATGTTTTCCCTTTCTAAATCTAACATGGTTTTTTTTCAAAATAGTATGTTATTCTGATTGTTTTTAATATATATTTCATGGTTTAATCCCTATTTTCAAAATTGATGCCTTTTCAGGTTTTTTCAAAAGTTGAAATCAATAAATAGTTTATACCTTCTGGCATTGCTAAAGTTTGCAACGAAATTATATTAAAGGCAAGATATATAGTAGTGCGTATCAGAACTAATTACAGTAATAGACTAAAAGACGCAATGCCGCATCCTTCATCATTTGCAGCTAATTACAAGCTCTATTACAGTCTTAATCCGTGGGGATGTTTCGATCAGCATGTTTGTTAACAAGTCAGTGCGAATATTATTTTTCGCCGCTCCTCGTTTTTCTTGAGGACATAAACCTGCTTTTCTAGCTTTTCTCACTATTATTTCTCATGTTCTTGGGATTTATTTTTCTGATGATGCAACAACATAGATGTTTCTCGTCTCTCCTTGCTGCCAGTGAATGTACAGGCAAGGTAAACAAAAACAGCAAGTTACGAGAGAAAGTAAGCAAATAGTACATAGCCACAATAAGCACACTGGATACAAATGCGCTGGACCAAATCGGCGACAATAATTAATCGACCGAACCGGATTAATACGCTCACCTAAATCATCAAAAGGTAAGCCTTTCTTTAGATAATCTATTTTATTACAAAATTGAAACTAACAAGAGATATATTTTTAGTTTGCTAATTTTATTTGTAACATAAAAGATCGAAGGGTATGCATTTCCTCTCGAAAATCCTCATTAATCACACAATTAAACGAAAATGAGAATTTGTTTTGATAATTTTGGCTGTCACTGAGCATTTTGAATTTTGACGAACAACATAGAAAAACATATTTAGCAAAATTTGTACCAAACATCAAACAATAATTTTCACACCACATTAGACTAATATTTAAAAACATTTGAGTTGCAACATTATTTGCCACTCAATTCAAATTAAGTAAACACTGATAAACTGATCCAAATAAAGATATTTGATTTGAATGTGATGCTATGCAAAAAAACATAAAGAAATGCAAAATACAAAATAATCGAAATGGCTTATTTTTCAACGTTTATGGTTCTATCTTAGGATTATGTCGATATCTATCAATTACCACCAAACACATTTAAAACAAAAATAAATATAAATTTTAAACAAAGTCTAATAGCTTTGTAAACGAACATTCACGTTTTGAGCAATTCGAATTATTTCTTAGCATAATGTTATTATTCAATGAAAACTGAATAAAGACAACAGCAAAAATCAGCGACGTTTCCAGGCCCCATTAGTTATTCTAGCACTTATTATTATTATTTTTTCTTATCATATTATACATGGGGTTTTATGATGGGGTTTTTATGATGGGGTTTCCTACATGTAGTAGATGCATTGGAAATATTACGAATATTTATTAAATGATCTTACAAATTAAAAACATTTTTTGCTAATTGTTGATAATTATTGATATCTATATCGGAGTAGGTGGTCTTTTGCAGCAAAATAAAACGAAAAGCACATCATGAGCTTTTTTCCAAGTAGAGGTTTTCCCTTTAGAATTACATGTAGTTAACATTGTAGTAAATGGGACGTTGAGATGACGGTTTTGTAATTTTACTTCTTATGGTTTTATAGTAGTTCATGAATCTGAAACTTAGAAAATAATGAAAATCTGGATAGGATTTTAACATAATCAAACGTTAATGCGATCTAGAGTTCTTGATCATCAAGCCAACTGAACAAATATCTGTAATTCATACGTCAGACTGTCCGTCCGACCACGATAGAGTGGTCTATAGCAGGTTTGAATGAAGAAATCGTTTTTTTTAAATCTATGCACATACGTTTTGTGGCTTTGGGGGATATAGCTAATGTAAATGCATTTCGCACAAGAGGCACCTTTGAAACTCGCACTGGTTCCATTCAAAGTGCACACATGAAAATAAGAAAATCAAAAATAATTAAATGAAACAAATAAATTCATGGGTTTAATGGATTTTATGATACATTAAAAAGGTTTTATAGAAGATAAGAAACTCTACTATCTTGTTAGTCAATCCACATAATCCAACACTTATACTGAAAGGCGGGAAACAAGAAAGGATTCATTTGGCATTTTATTGTTAGCCAGAGTCTCGTAACACGAGGTGATGTATCTCGACGGGAAAGCCCGTTTGCTCATAAAACGTATATATCCACTGCCGCCGCCTGGCCGTATGTCGAAACCACTCGCACTCAGCATCAGTCAGCCTGGATACAAATACGGCTCACGCGCACCTCTTGAACTCCCGCACACAAATTCATGACGTCAGCAACACGGCGGTGGTGACGTCAGAAAAATAAGGCAACCTTTAAATGCGATCATCGAGAATTGATTTCATGATTCTAGAGCTGCTACTGTGCCAATAATAGTGTTGCAACAGTAAATGGGGGGAATTTATTTTTGTTCGCTGTTCTAATTGATTGCCTCTTGAGAATGTCAAAGGTATTTTTTATCCTTTTTCTTTCGTATTGATGTTCAGATGTCAATACAATCTCAATTTTCGCATCAACACACTAATGATCAATATATCATATGATGAAGTTGTGCCTGCTCTTTTTCGCCGCTCTTTTATAATGTTTCTCTGATTTAAGGCTCCGCGGAGAACCGGCTGCACGAAACTGTGTCTGTCAGGCGATATCTATTTGACTCGTTTCTGATTCATTTCGTCTCCCCGATAGAGTCGTTAACTCTCGCTACGGGGAGTCGTTTATCCGGGCCTTTCTATTCTTTCTCTTCAACTGCGGCTCCCAATTGTGTCTCTTCATTATGCTGCCGATTGATTTCTTTCTTCCTTTTTGTTTCCGCAATTATCATGTTTAACGAGCGATGCGACCATTGGCATCGTGAGAGTCGTCGGTTCACATGTGGTTGAAATATTCCTATATTGTGCTCATTTTCATCTCGGTTGACGCCTGTTTGGATATACATCCCGCCTTTATGTGCGGTCAGGCACTCGCGACATTTACTGAAATCGCTGCGAAATTCAAATAAAATACCGTTAACTCAGCGATATTGGTTTTCTATATCTACAAATTCGAAAGTGTCTGCCTGCACCATCATATCAAAATTTGTGCATGAACGAACCACATTGATATAGTCCCTGTTTCATAGATTGATGAACTTTTTTAAAAGCTTTGGTTTTCCACATCATTTAGGTATGATTGTGACGTATTGTCGAAAGTCTCTTGAAAGTGTTAATGAATATTTGATTTAAGTTTATGCACAAAACACGTGTTTATTTTGAGTTGATTGGGTACTCGAAGTGCAATATAGAACTTGCTTTTTGATTAAATCTAATTAGGTGAATACATATAAATCTAGATTTTTTTTTTAATCGCAAATATTTCACTCTCAAAAATGCGTGGGCGGCAAGAAAACGAGTTCATTATAAAATCCGATTAGAAATCAATGGACAAGTACACACCTAAATGATGGGGAGTGCTATATATTAGCATTTATCTACACATGTAGGTCATATTTTTCTTTTCATCGAAAAAGAATTTTTAGCCCGTGGTCACACGAACCGAGAGATTTTTATCGCTCGCAGTGATGCTCAATGTTTTCATAGTTAAACTTAAAAAGAATTTCGATTCACTTGAACGGACTTTTTAAAAACTGGAAATAGCTTCTAGCGTTTAAAAAACTGCCAGTTTATGTAACCACACCCTACTACATTAAAGGATTAACAAACTCAGAATGGCATCCCACGACCTAATCTTGAAAAATGCTCATTATAATAAATGAGTATAAAACCTATTGAAACATGGAACTATACAAAAAAATAATACAAAAAAAAGTTTGTACTAAAAGGTGTTCCTATATGTGTAGAGCTTGTTTCGGTCATCAAGATAGCTAGAATCTCGAGAGGAACACCTTTTCTGAAAAATAAAAATGTACATTCTTGCCTAAACGACCGGTTTTCAATATCATTTCAATGTAGCATCTCTAGAAAAAAAAACAAATCATTGAAAAAGGGTTCCTCAAAACTAGATAGATAGCGAATTTTGAAAGTTTGTAGATAAATTAATTATGAAAAGGAACACCTTTTTAGGAACAACCCGCAGGGTGCTCTTCAACAACTCATACCCGTAAATAGTCTCTAGCAATAAACAGTAAGTCTTTTTAGCTCTAAAGGTTGGCTTCCTCAAATCAGTATCTACCTAGCGATCATGTAAAACTACATGAAAACGTCGTTTTGGCGTTGCATTCTTCTCCTATAACGAAAACGCTTTCCTTTATATATTAACACAACATTTCATTGATTGTATATATTAACCTACATACTTTTTGGATATTTCAGGATGGTTGCGCAGACTGAGTACAGCGTTCTAGCTGCTGTGGCATCTCTATTTCTGTTGGACCAACTCCGGACTACATTCGCTGTACAGAATGTCATAAATGAGACAAAGTCCGGCAAGATCCGCGGCTTTCGAGAAAATGTACTTGGTGTTGATTTGGATATTTTTCTCGGCATCCCATACGCAATACCACCATTGAACGAGAGGAGGTTCAAACATCCCGAAAGTATACCACCTTGGGATGGCATTAAGGATGCGACGCAATTCCCAAACGCCTGTTATCAAGAGATGGATCATATGTATGACAAGTTTGAAGGAGTAGATATGTGGAATCCGAATACACCGATGAGTGAGGACTGTCTATACCTCAACATATGGGCTCCTGTCGATCGGCCATTTGGCAAGTCGCGAGGGGTACTGGTTTGGATATACGGCGGTAGCTTCACTTCCGGTTCCAGTTCATTGGACGTTTATGACGGACGCATATTGGCGGCACAAGGCGATGTTATAGTAGTGTCCATGAATTATAGACTCGGTATATTCGGATTTTTATACGATGGCACGGACAATATACCGGGCAATATGGGTCTTTTCGACCAAACGCGAGCCATACAATGGGTGTATAACAACATCGACGCATTAGGTGGCGATAATAGAAGGATCACTGTTTTTGGCGAAAGCGCGGGCTCAGTGAGTACGTCATTGTTGCTATTATCGCCCATATCACGTGGTTTCATCAACAACGTCATTCTTCTTAGTGGAACGGCAGCTCACAAGTGGTCAACGGATACTAAGGAAAGGGCCCAGCAGAAATATGACAACTTGTTGGATATTACTCAATGCAAAAGCGACAATGAGTCATATAATTGCCTGATAGACATGGATGCGGAAACGCTGGCTTCCTTTTCTTGGTTCATAGATGATCACTCGAAAGTACCTACACCCTTGGGTCCTGTCGTTGATGGCGAGTTTTTAACCGATTCACCACATGATTTGCTTAGGAGAGGACATTTCAAATCCAATACGCCGATTTTACTAGGGTCGGTCGCTGACGAAGCGACTTATTTTTTCGTTTATGCCCAAGAATATCTTAAACATTTTAAACTCAATGATAATCATATCACTGGAAATGAATACACAGAGCTTTTACAGGCTACTCTAAATAACAATAACAGAGCTTTAGTTGATTTAGTTAATTATGAATATGAACTACCTGGATTCGAGAACCCACATACACTAGCCTCATCTACACAAGACTACATTAATCTATTAGATGATATATTTACCGATAGGACTTTCATTTGTTATATGCTGGAATACAGCAATTACCAATCTGCTATGAATAACCCGGTGTATATGTACTACTTTAACCACCGCACCTCGGTCAACCCCTGGCCAGAGTGGATGGGCGTTATGCACGGATACGAAATCGATCACGTGTTCGGCGCGCCTCTCAACAATTCGCTGCCCTACTTGGCCGAGGAAAAGACGCTCAGTGAGGCCATCATCAAATACTGGACCAATTTCGTCAAATCAGGGTACGTATGTTCTATATAATGCATTTTGATGTTATTTATTGAATTGCGAAATCTGTTTTCCTCTTCGAAATAGTACATCTTGCTCATGATTTTTCTTAATGTCTCACTTATTTTGGTTGAATTGATGCTTTGGAGCTGTTCTTTAAAGAACTTAGATTGTTTAGACATGGATGGTTAAATGCATATTTGAGAATCTTTTCAAATTCACTTTACGCATCAAAGCTGATATTTAATCGGCAAATTGAGCTTGAAGGATTTGCGAAAAAAAAAAATAAATACGAAGGGCACTAGCCGAATGCATGAGGTCATTTCGTACTATTGATTATTTCCGAATTTCAACTGATAGAAGTGCTCTATAAGCATATTTTGAAAAAAAAAAACATTCATTTATTTTAACTTTAGTATCAAAATAGGAAATAGAGGGGAACAAATCAATATTAAATACATCTGATAGTGCTCTGGATATATATTTTGCAATACTGTATTGCTTTTCATCTTCCTGTGACAAGCCTAGTTTTCTATTAAGAATACGACATATTCCAGGCGCGGATTTAGAGGGGGCGCGCGCGCCGCCCTTATATGTCATAAAAAAAATGGCGCCCCCACGTTCGGTCTGATATTTTATATTGTTGGCGCCCCCACGTTTAACATTTTCTGGATCCGCGCCTGTATTCTTATGCAATTACTTTTGATAGAATTACATTAAAACTAGGCTTGGTATTAACATTTTCGGTCAATTTCTATGGCAGTATGATAGGACTAATAATAAGAATAATAAAGATAAGAAAAATAACCCACACCAACCCCGTAAATAGCCTTCGTATGCTATGTAACACATTATTATCGATAAAAAAACATGCAGATTAAAAATACAATTTTATCTTGACAAGAAACATAATGTAGTTATTCCAAACAATATATCATGGTTGTGATAACCTAGACCCGTTTGATATTCATGGTATCACACAGATTTCTTCCATATCTACATCCAAAATGAGCCGACAGTACTCTATTGCTCTTTGAACAAATAGAATAAGGGCCTGGCCACATTGGAGCATTTTCTTGCTTATAACAACCCTATCTTTCAATATATTCCTTATTGGAAACTGAAAGCGCGGTAAAAAGCTCCCTAACGGCTCGTTGCTTTTGGTTTCACATAAGGAATACATTGGAAGACAGGTTTGTTAGGAAATAAAAGCAAGAAAACGTTTCCAATGAGGCCAGGCCATAAATCAAGAAAGAACATATTGCTGTGTGTTTTTAAACCAGCACAAAACGCAATATTTGTATTGCCATATTAACAGGTCGCGTACGCCCCTATAAATAGGGATGTCCCTATTTTTAGGGACGTCTCTAACCTGATTAAGGGATCTATGGCCATGACACGGGCTCACGCTTCAAGTGAATAGCATTTACATAGAATTTCAATAATTGATAATCGTTTGTACGGAACATAAAAACGTAGGATTTTAATTTGATAAAATGGATGACTTAACGTTATTTCATGAACCTCCTGAATGTATCACGGCCTAAAACATTTCCGGTGCCCCAGGATAGTTTTAACAATTGCAATGAAAACCCATTTCGTGATGTCATGCTTCCAATAATTGTTCAATTAGGAATGATTCAACTCAGACCCACATATCGTATGTCCTTTGGCATCCCCCTAATCCGAGAAAGCATTTAGTCTCTAATTCTAAGAAAAAAAATAATGCAGACTAATAACCCTACTTGAAAAGACGTGGCGCGACGTCAAAAAATGCGTTGTTATTTGGTGTTTTATGTTACATCATTTCGACAAACATAGGCGTAAAAATGAAGTATTAAGTAGTCACAACATTGACACACGAAACACTCGGTTCTAGGGCC
>LQRL01058751.1:0-10884 GCA_001703475.1 Hydroides elegans
GTGAAGGGAGTTCGGGGGGGGGGGGAGGTTCAGGAAAGGAACGCCTACATTTCTAAGTACCTTAGCTAAAACCGTGAATTGAGCACGTTTAACTCATTAAAGACGTAAAGGATTTGTATAATTCGGGCATTCCGGGTTGGGTTTGATTTTTCTTTATTCATCGTTTTTTTTTTTTCGTTTGGTTTGATTTTTTGCTCATTAAATGGATTCTTTTTTTGCAATCTATTTACGTCAACTCAAATTAAACATGATGCATTCATTGATATAATGGCGTTATGAAGCAATCAAAATTCCGAAATTGATATTAAAAACTTTATAGAATCCCGGGAAACCAAGTGTCTTGCAAAACGCCGTTAAGAACGTTTTTGTTTTGAACATTAATTTTACAACCAACGGTGTTTCACACATATTCGTTATTTGGAACCCATAAATGATCCTAGCTTAAACATTCACTGAGCGTTTTTGAGTTTCCAGTTATGAAAACATTGGGAATCAAAGTTCACATGCATAATATAATAGCAAACCTTGGGCAACATTTGGTTTAAATCGGAGCATCTTAATATTTTAGCATACACGATAAAGTGTATTTTTACATTATGACAGACCATTTGATACTTATGTGTTTTGTCTCAACTACTTACAACGTTGTGACGCCATAGGCAAATTATCATAACATCAACATATTTTTTAGTCTACTTGTTATGTTAAACAACGTCTTATTGAGAGTGATCGAATGATCAAGCACCACTTCTTTGTTGGATGTAAACACTCTTAGCGTGGGAAACCTGGCATCCTGGTATCAAATCGATCAACCGAAGGGATAAAGAGGGATTTTATCCGGTTTTTGATGATTTTCCGCTCCAATAAACAAACTGTCACCCCTTTGCCTATTTAAACAATGGAATCGATCAATATGGAACTATTTCTTCCTGTTAGTCGGTTGCTTTGAAAACCCTCCGCCCTTGAAGGGACTATTTGGTTAGGCGGATTAATCGGTTTTTAAAAGGAACAGCAATTTACAATGATAAAGAGGTTAGCAAACCACTTTGGGAAGGGATTTGGCGGAAGACTAATCCCAGCTGAGTAAAGATCAAGTCACTGGAAGGACCTGGTTATATTAGAAGCTTTATCGAGCTTTCCATTTCTGTCGATATCAGGACAACTCACCCAAAAACTAACTCATCTAAATTGAAATTCCACTCACCCAATTGCATGGACAACTCACCCTAATTTGTTTTACAAATATATTTGGGTGAGTTGGTCACAACTCGGGTGATTTGGAATATGGGTGATTTGGCTTTTTGGTGAGTTATTTGACATTTTTTCTGCCATAGCTCAACATAATTCATTTTGAAAACCGAAATCTCTAAAGCCACTTTTGTTTCAAAGCATAGCAATTTATTCCTTCTGTTTACACCAAAATTCGTTTTTTTTGTTGGCATTATATTCGATTTTTCATCTTGCATGAACTCGTCCTTAGTATTCCCTATCTTTATCTATGGAAACCATAGCCAAAACCCTTGCCTTAATCCTTAGTTACTTGGAGATATGATTCATTTGGAAGACTGAATGGGCCATCAGGAAGAATTCACGTTTTCTCAGAGGAGCTATTTGTCGGAAACGAAGGACAATCCACTATGCAAAGATAACTACTATTGGGTCAGTGTCAAGGGGATTCGAATTGGGAATGTTCCTTGTTTGGATCTTCTTGTTCATTTTCGTGTATGTTTTATTTGCCACAAAACGGGTTCCTTATATATCCAACCAAAACTGTCCAACCATATGGTTGTATAACGTTTATCATAGATGCTATTTTGGGATTATGGATCATAAAGGTTTATTCTAGATTCTTTTTCGGGTCGAGGTAGAGCTATTTGTCGGACAAAAAAACTGCTATTGGGGTCAGTGTCAAGGGAATAGGATGGGATATGCCTTTTTCATTTTGGTGTGCGTTACTTAGATTGTTTGTATTGTAAAACAAACTTTCTGGTAGTAGCCACAATATTAAACATATATTCAAACTATGCTTCGGGTTGGTGCGACGGGGGTTCGAATAAAGATATGTAAGATATATATCAAATGTCTGAGTAACTATACAGTTCATGTTGTCAAAACCATAAGTTTAATTAAATGTCTAAGTTCGACTTTATTAATAGTTAAATCAGTGTTTATACACCTTCGAACCTAATGGAATATTGTTGATTATAAGAAACCGAACTCTCTATACCACCTCCATGTTGAACTACATCTTTTATTGGATCGATGTCTTAGCATGCAAGAACAACGGCTATACTATTACAAATATTTGTAATAAAGCGATAGATTGTTGTTTTGGATTCGGTGACATTGGATATGTTGATTAAGTTAACAAATGCAAATATCCGCTCAACTCACAAAATCCACACCTTAAGGAAGCAATGGCGTCATTAAAGATCGATAATTACAAATTTATGACGTAACACCAATATTGGTGACGTCGGACTGATATCATCAATGATATATGGGCGTCATTGGAAATGTTTCATTATTTGCCTTTGTTTATGTGTATATTTAACCGGAAACTCTTCACTTTGACCGTCTAATGATATTTTTATGTTTAAACAACATTTTCTCTTACATGTGTAAAAGACTCAAATGGTTTAATATGCGCGCCTTTCATAGTTCTAGTTATCAAATTTCGCTCTTTTGAAAATGCATATCACATGCATTTTTCCTTGAATTCCCAGGCATTGACAAAAATATTCACTGAACGTGGGTTTTTATCATAACGAGCTTATGCAAATATGCATTTAGATGCAAAGAGACATTTCCGTGGATACGGAAATTCAATTGCTAATCTTACGTTCTACGAAATTTCAGGCGTTTTGTAGGTGTCAAAGCATGCATACAATGTTTGAAAAGTTGAAAATTGTGACATAAAAAGGTCCATGAAAAAGGTTATTTTCTAGAATTCAAACCAGGTTCAGATACACGAAAAGGTAGCAAACCTGCACACATTCGAAACGCAAGTGACCTATATAGAGGAAAACGAACACAGAGCTAAACTGGCATGACACGAAGAAACACAAATCCATACGACCTGGTCAGAAACCATAATAGTCTTGTCATAACGTGAAAACATCCTCACTCACGACAATCTCACACAAACACAAACACAAACATACAACAACGACTCATCAAAGAAATTCATGTGTGCAATTGGGCATGCAAAAACACGGAGCCGCCTAATGATGCATGAATGCTAAGCTCTCAACTCCCCTCGTCTTTAAAGACTGTCGACCATATACTGATAGAAACACTATTGATTGGTACAATGTTTATGGAAGCAGTTGTCGTCGAAGATGCTTTGGCACTTGGCCAAGGGCCGTTGAGAGATATATTTTTAAACAAATACACTTTTCTAAAAAAATATTTGTTATAATTCTGACGGTATCTTCTCATACCTTTTAAATGAGGCATTATACACATGTGTGTATCTTTCATTGTGAATATCTAGTTCGAATGAAATCCCTTTCTTACCGTCACATGCCTGTATACTATGATACAGAAGAAACATTTCACGGAAGTTGGTCATTTTTTGTTCACGCACAAATTTCCGGTGCGGCCATATAGCAGATTCCGTGCTCTATAATAGTGTTCTATGATGATGTGACATCCTTATGATTAATGTAGAGTATGGATGGTCATGTCTCAGGGTAATAATAGTCTTTATCATCTTTATTAGCGCAAAACCACGTCATACCATCTATAACTGGCGCTTCGTTGTCCAATTAAAATACAACTTGTTACAACTATATTCATAGATATTCCGAAACTTAACCGGTAACACCCGAACCTTCATACAGCTTTACAGATTTTAACCGTACTGGATATTAACCGGACATGACGATTAAACACTGCTCAGTTTAGCGCGGATTTAGACGGGGCGTCATCGGTCGTTCTTATATTTGATTCAATTGACACCAACGTTTCAATTATTACTAAAGCTGCATCAGATTAGATGAAAGTGATATATCAACTCAAGAATAGCAAACAACTCGACAAGCTATATGTGTTACCATACATCTCGTTTGAATAACCAGATATGAATGCATTCAGATTTTTAAATTTTTGTTGTGTATTGCTGTTGTTATATTTTAGAGTTGTTTGAATATTGTATCTTTTTTTAAAACTTTAAGTTTTGACTTACGAAGCTACGTCGTGACATAAACCATCTCTTGATTTCGTTGTCATAGAGATTTGGCCGGGCGAGAGCGCAAGTGAAAATAGCCAGGACGGTTGTTAGGAGCAGGTCAGATATAGCGCCACAGGCGCATCTAACACTGCGCCGTAGGCGCAATAATAACAAGCGCAACCTCATGCCGAAGGCACAACAAAAATGGATAAAAAGCCGTATCAAATTCACTTAATTCTACTTACAAAGCTGCGTCGTGACATGGACCATCGCTTGAACTCGTTGTCATAGAGATCAGGCCAGGCGAGAGCGCAAGTGAAAGTGGCCAGGACGGTCGTTAAGAGCAATTCTCTCTGCATCTTGGATGTGATTGGTTGGATTTTTAAAAATCTACAATTAAAATCAAAAGATAACGATTAATGCATCAATGGTATTTGCAGTTCACTATTTTGTCGAATTATTGCAAACAATCTGGATTTGCTGTTGTAAAAACGGGGAAATGTAAAATTGTGTAACGGACAGTGGCTAGCATCGAAATAGGAGAAACCAAAGCACATTATCATAATTGTATTAGTAATGTTTTACATCGTATGTTTAACATACATTAATTAAACAACAATTTGCAATGGAACCTTTATTCATATATTTCGTCTTTTTTACTCCGGATTTATCTAATATTCTCATGTGACAACAACCGCATGCAAAAATAGCTGTTTCTGTCGATAGGAAGGGTTTGACAATTTCTCGGTCTATTAGTCAAAGATAAGGACCGATTCCCTCAATAATTGGAAACTAAATTGAATTTCTTTTATCTAAAATTTGTCTATTAGGTCGAACAGGAAATTGGTTTTTATTAACCTTACTGTACTGCTTATGTCTTTGAATTGTATTTTGTGCCAAAAACAATGCAGGATTATGGATTGCTAAGGAGTATTTTCTAACATAATATATATGGCAACAACAGATATCTACGCACGTTTGCAACGTTATAATGACGTCATTAAGATTTCAATTAATTTGTTTAACACAATTTCTGAGTTATTACAAAATCCACTTTAATGTTTGCCCGAAATCTTGACTACGCATGCCAGCTTGCAATGTTTCCTAAATTTTCAGGAAGTTCTTTGATTTGATTTTTTTTCGGCTGTTATCATCACACCATATCATCACATGTTTTATTTTATATTTCTTTAGTTAGTGAAAGCAAATTTCCAGGGTAACTGTAAAATCGACAATAATGTTGCTCCGAAGTATTGAATATACATGCCATCCTGCACGCTCTCCTGGATACCATTTATTTACCATTGGCAGAATTGAGAAATGATGGTGAATGATGCATATTTGCAATAAGTCCTGTTTGACAGCCTTTTAAAAACGCGGAAGCATGGTTTGGGTCCATAAGGAAATGGAAATCATAGCGAAGGGCAAGGTTTAATGTCTTCGTGGTAAACATTTAATGTGATAATTTATGAGAATGGAAGGATTGGTGTAAAGGGAATTGGGAATTGGGAATCAGTTTGGGTTGGGTGGTAAATATTTATGTGGAGCGAAAGGGTTATCTTGGTGTGATAATGTATAACCTGATAACATCAAATCACCATTATTATCTATAAGATGAATAATTGTTTTATGCAAAATAGAATCATAATGTAAGCTGACCCCCATTCACTCCGAATTTCAGTTTCTGAAGTATATCTATAAATAGCTAGACCGAGATATCCCTGATGCGTTAATTTTGCCCATATGAATTATACAAAAGCGTTTATATTAGTTGTATTATTAATGTATTATACATTGACGAGTGTAGTCGAACAATATGTTTCCCACATCACCGTTTTTTGTTTATCATGTTTTTCACAACCATCTCTGTTCCGATCATATTGACGTCATTTAGGGAAGACGCCCTCAATTGTGTGATTGGCGATTTATGAAGACAAACCATGACAAAGTAATCTTTCAATGAGAGGTATGTGAGTCGAATGGGAAACATCATGCGCCGAGGGGAATCCGTTAAAAAGGACACCGAGTGATAAGCAATAATAAAATATGCAATAATATTCAGTTCTAGTATTGATGATAATTATCAGGCGTGGATCCATAAAATACTGAACCTGGGGTCAACGGTAAAAAAATATGATACGGAACCAAATTATCTTTTCTATTACATATAAGGGCGAACAGGGGGCACGCGCCTGGTGCACCCCCGTTAAATCCGCTCCGGACTCTAATAAATAAAAATTCTACTTATTGGATACAAATTATCAAAATATTGATGCTAAAAATGAATATTGATAATTTTAGAAAATACTTGAACTTATCTGAACTTATCCTTTTATCTGTTATTGTCTGTTAGATATAAAAAAAAATCATTGTTGCTAGTCATCCGTTTTTCGTGTGGCTGACCTTACCATTTACTTAAAAATCATAACGAGATTGCTTTCCAAGGACTACCATTTATTCTGATGTGTTTACAGGGCATGTCTCGAAAAAAGGGTTTAAGTGGAATGTCCTATTACGGAATGGGTTTTGATTTATTTCTATCTCGAGAATCCCCATAGCAAAAAAGTACAGGAATTGTGATTTGATTTTGATCCCATTTAGTGCATATCTGATTATAGGAATTACAGTCGCGCGCACACTTAACTTCTCGTGGCAAACGCTAAACGCTAAACGTTAAACGCACAAACGCTAAACGTTAAACTCTAAAACGCTAAACGTTACACGCTAAACGCTAAACGTTAAACGCTAAACGCTAAACCATAGCCACTACAGGTGTGACTGATATATAAAGGACATCACTATGAGTGCTTATCTCAATCTCTTATATGCCCTTTCATCAAACGCTAAACGCTAAACGTTAAACGCCAAACGCTAAACGTTAAACGCTAAACGTTAAACGCTATATTTTTTATCTTGCAAACCCTTAAACGCTAAACGCTAAACGTTAGAGAAATCGAGAAGTTAGGTGTGCGCGCCACTGTAAATGGTCAGACAATTAATTAAGCGTAAAGGATGTTAATTTATCTAATGGCGTCATGGATAATAATTAAACGTGTTGTCTGCTTTAAGACATTGACGGTAACTCTTCGGAACTTGAGTAACCTCTTTTTAAGGGAAGAATTCAAAGCTCATTGCACAATTTTAAACGTTTATTGACCTTAAATGGTAATTATAACATGATGGAATATTTTTTTCCTCTATTCTCTTTAAACGCGAACCGGTTTCCAATCTGCAGTAGAACACGTTCTACAGCGGTCAATATGCAAATGAGGAGAGGCTAATAAGCGTGACTCATAATGAGCGAATACTGCAGTACATTTCCTGTGCCTGTGCTCCACACAAGTATTTAAACAAAACGTCATAAAAAGTTATTATAATGACTAATTGTTTGCAATTTTTTTACACACTTAGAATATTAATATATTAATGCACTACTTTCAACTGTTATAATAGCGATAAAACACTCCTGTTCGTTTGTATACCTGATTTAGAGCGAAGAAGAAACTATTAGAAAACTCACGCCTTCGGCGTTCGTTTTCTAATAGTTTCTTCTTCGCTCTAAATCAGATATACAAACTCACAGTCGTGTTTTATCCCTATAATATGCAACTCATTGAGCTTTTAATTGACGATTTCGATTTATTTCAAAAGGTTTACGGAAATCATCACAATGTCGTTCAACTTCACATAAAAGCACGTGCAAAACACTTCTTAAAGATGCAATTGAGACAAGCTTAACTTCTTTGGTTACCCACTACAAAATACAAAAACGAACAACAAACTTCTAAATCGAAAAAGTTGAATCGATCTTCTGATCTAAATTTGCTTCGCTCTCAACACACGATTCAATTTGGCGACAACTAACTAAGGAGAAGAAAAACGGTTCGACATCATAGAACGAAGTTGTCTTTTAAGCTGAGAAAACGTGTGTTTTTCAAGTTATTTCCGGGAAGGATGCTACCTTTAATGAAGAGAACCCTACGCCTTCATCTAAAAAAATAATAATTTAAGCAAAACACAAGGGTTTCTACAAGAACAAAGATGTTTCTCATTGTTAAGTTAGATGAGTCCGGTATACCACTCTGGCTAGTTAGAATCATAATAGGAACATCTTTTACGAAAACAAATATATAAATAGTTTTTACTAATATTTCAGTTTGTCATGCCAAGCTATATACATGTTTCTCTGAAAAAAAGCTTTAAATGAAGACAACTTCATGAACTGTTCCTCACAAAAGGTGTTCGCCGCTGACTATGAAACGTTTAGAAAATACCTTCTAAGTTCTAGCTTTGGGGAGTTTGATCAACACCTTTTATTTCAACTTCTTATTTTTGTAATAAGTATTGAGGACATTTGTTTTTATATTGATTAAATTTGCTTTTAATTGCATAATCAACTTTGATTTGCAACCTATTATGATATGTTATTAATTGTATTCAAATTTGTCAATTTTGGCAGAAGGTTGGACAGGTTTTCAAAGTTTTTCATGTTTAAAATATATCATTTTGCTTATGTGCCTAAAAGTTATATTATTTAATGGTAATTTCACACTTTTTGCAAAATGTGTCGTGGGGTGCCCAACAAGGATTATACCTTTAATGTGTCTGGAAATGTGAGATGGGATCTAAATGCGGGTTTAGCCATGAGGTTTTAGTCCATTTTTATGGTATTCTAAAGCGTTTGATATCATATCGTTTACAAATGAGTGCATTTTCAAAGATTATGATTAAGCAAACAGCGTTCTGCAATTACATGTAAACCCGTACAAGATATAACTAAATGTGTTAATTTGTCCAATTTGTTGTGTATGGTTTTCACTTGGCTAATTACATGTATTTCGAATTCACTCAGTCTTCATAACCACTTCAAAAAAAAAATGTACAGCTTATGTAAAATATGTAAAACTGCTTAGAACTATCTAGAACTGCACTGCTTATTGTGCATTTATCACAATAAGATCCATAGATGTTAATGTTAAATATTAATGTCTGCTGTTAAATTTCCCATGCATTTATGTTCATTTGTCTATGAGTAGGCCTATCTGATCCATCATCTAAAAATAGAAACATAACATGGTCCAATGAACTCCCAAAACCAAATAATAAACAACATTGAATGACGTCACAATAAGATATTACGCCATTGTCATTTTCTTCAGACAAACAGGAGTCTCGTGGGAATTTGGTAAGAAATCGGCCTTCCGTGTTCGGTTCGAGGACACCCGGGAATCGAATTATTTACAAACAATTGTTCCATCTGAATAGGGAAATATAGGAAATTTTGCTCGCCACATACACTTTAAATTTGAGAGGCGGAATGACAATAATTGTCATTCGATGCATATAATACGCGCCTCACATCGAAGCATATTCATGTGTTTGTTGCATAATGTTGCATAATGTTGCACAATATATCTACATGTACGAGTAAAATTACTCATTTTTACTAAGTAAATCATTGTTCAGTTTTGAATTTTTGATATTCGCATACAATTTATGATGTCACGTTAAATGCTGCAAAATAATATGCAAATTCTATATTTCAGAAGAACGTCACATTGGTTGCACCCGCCAACTCTACAAAGACAATTACGTCCTAGCAAATCCACTGATAAAGATGTGACGTCTTTGCTATAGATTAATCAAACTTCTCGTAATCCCGATCAGAAAATGGGCGCCTCTTCTTTGGCAAAGAAGTAGGGCACAATCGGAAGGGGGTTCAATACAAAAAGTTGTTTATATGACTAAATCTAACTTTTTATTAGAACTCTTATACAGTAAAATGCGTTTTAAAGGCGTTTGCTATAGATTAATCAAAACCTCTCCCCGTAATCCCGATCAGACAGTGGGCGCCTCTTTGCCGGGAAATAAGTAGGTTACAATCGGAATGGGGTTTCATGCAAATGCATTAGAAACATACACCGTATATACATAATCTAACAACGCCGGCTATGCTTTCACAGAACTTTCCGAGTTTACACAAAACCTCATCATGACTTCATGCTGACCTCATTTGTGTTATATTGAGGTCACCATAAGCTCATGATGAGGTTTTGTATATACTGGATTGTTTCCTCACTGGTGTATAGATCTACAATTTGTTACCTGCTTAGTCGGGGCAGTTCACTGAATTCTGAAGATTTCGAGATAAATAATGGTATAGATTATATCGATTAATGACAATTTGGCATAGATTTCATTATTAATCATGCAATAAAATACAGTTGAATATCAGCATACATTAATCCAGTGTAACTACAATGTAAATAAAAGGTATGGGATATAGTAGTTTTAAACAGCTTCTTCTTTTCTCTCATGAATCCTTTCCAATGGCAGAGAAGCTTTCAATGAAGGACAGTCTTATACTCTTGCGACACAGAAGTTGATAATAAAGGAAATCGATCAGAGATTGAGATGTGTATTTTTCGGTAACCGGAAAGAACGCCCCCATGAAAAAACCCCCCAGGGTTAAACCCCCCTTTTTTGCACACCCCTGAATAAACCTCCCCTCCATATTTTTCTTAAAATATGATATAAAATTAGAAAATAATATCGTTTATTTATATATACATGATAATATGTTTTGTGTAGGGATCAACTTATATGTATGTGATCTAATCAAGTGCAATATGTCACATTATCTGCAAATCCGCTGAACGGATTAACTCTAGATGCGTTTGGTTACTAATCCGACAACATAAATAGCATAT
>LQRL01058762.1:4773-25049 GCA_001703475.1 Hydroides elegans
GAATTCTATCTTCGCGCCCTTCGTTCGACTCGCATATTTTAAACCATTGAAACCCCGGTTCGAAAGTTTTAACATGCATGTACTGTTCCATACACCATGGCTTTACAAACTATTTCAAAAATAGGTAAACGATGATTTACTATTTATCTTTTTCTTTTCTTACATTCAAAAGCGTAGAATTTTCGCTGGATCCTGAGAATATTGACCCGGAGGGAGTCGCTAATAGTATACGAACGAAAGAGCAAGAAGGAGGCCTGCTGTCCATATACCAGTGTAAAGGTTTCAAGCTACCACCAGATTTAATTAAGCTTTGAAGCTACCCCCTCCCAATTGTTTATTTTCATTTTTCAGTTTTTATTCCTACTCATAAAGTAATGTTATTTTACATCATATTGGTTTGCATTAATCTCTTGAACCCAGAAGGGGTTGTGCGCATTGCAGAACCAAAGTGATGTAATATTATGAGCCTGATCACAACTGATCCCATGATATGTTTGCTTGTTCCATGTTCACAGTTTACCCATATACATGCCATGTTCAAAGTTAACACATACATATGCCATAGTTTTAATCGGAAGTGTTTGATTTTTGCGATAATACATAAATGAAACGTTTTCAACTCGAAACCTTTATTCTTCTATTATCAAAAAATGTTGCTCCATTTATACTTACCAAGTACCAAAAAACGTCAGCAAGTTAATATGACGACAATAAAAACAATGCATGTCTCACCAAGTATGCATCTTGCTTCAAAATGACGTACATTCCAAGTATGGTCAATTCTGTTGTGAACATGGAATAAGCACACATAATCCTATATGGAGTATATGGAATCAGTGTCGGCCCCTCTGTTAATACAACGCACGTAGACCTTACTGCCGAAAAACTACGAGGATTTGGTCGATGTTGTTCATGAAACATGTGATTTCTTCGAATTCTTTCCAATTACAGACAGGACTTGATATCCATTTCCCTACACAACCATTCATCTTCAAAAACGTACATATGATTACACATAGATTTTAACAGTTTTCGAGAAATAACTCTTTTAAAAAAGGAATGATCGGGTCAGGGGACTGCCGAAATACTACGAACACCATTCACTTATAAGGAAACATAGTAAAACAAGTCCTTTATATAGGCCACATACAAAACACAGTGAGAGTTTATGTTTTCAGTCATTCTGCGTTTTACAAGCGTCATGAGAGGAGATATGCGGGGTGCTTTAGGTGGGTAGGGGATGTGGGGTAGGAATACATTACTGATTAACAAGAATGTGTCAACGCATTGAAAGTAATAATTGTATCAATACACTCATATATGATATCATAAATAACCACTTTTAGAAATATGCCATAAATTGCATTTGTCTGAAAACTCTTCTACTATACTGATTACTTTCACAAGCTTTCTTTTTTTCACTCTTTTTATGTTTTCCTTTCAATCTCTCTCTCTCTCTCTCTCTCTCTCTCACACACACACACACACACACTCTCTCTCTCTCTTTCTTTTTCTCTTAAATGATACAATTTACCAATGCCAATATTGCAAAGCGTGAAGGCTGAGTTAAAAAATGTAATATGTGCGACAAATAGTGGTGTAGACAGCATTAAGATATAAAAAAAAACATATTAATGGCGTTTTAAAAACCACCTTCCCCCACCAAGGCCAAACACATATATTTTCGCACCCCTGCCCATCCACGTAAATTCATATTTTAATCCAGTAACGTCGACTTATCCTTGCGACGTGAGTATGACATGTCTCATTGTCGTCATTTTATAACAATAAATTTCAACAACGGATCAACATCCTTGTTTAGCAACAAAGCGAGGTCATATTAATGTCGTGTGGACGTTAAAGAATTCGTTAAGCACATACGTCGTTGCAAGTTGTCATTTAACCACAACGCCGGGACGTCGATGTTTTTTATCGTAATGACGTACGTTATATTTACTTTGCAGGAGTGGATACTTAACATTACGTAGTCAAAACGTTCTTATGAGTATGCGACTATAGAAAAAGTAAAACGTTTTCTAGATAAAAGTGTACATTTTTAATATATCATGTTTAAATGCCAGTATATTTTCACCTTCGGAGATAGGGGGCTTTTACCTAGCCTACACAATTGGAGGGTATTTGATACGTGTGCTTATATCGAAGAAGTCTCGATTTCAATATCATAATCTATTGACTACACTATATTAGATATTTGTATGGGCTAAAGGCTAATACATAAAATTTTGTAGAAAATGATGAATTTATCATGTGGGTTACACATAGATATATGTTGTACACCAGAAATAACGGTAGTAAATTTAGTACTTTCAATGCGTTGACACATTCTTGTTCATCAGTAATGTATTCCTACCCCATATTCGCTACCCACCTAAAGCACCCCGCATATTTCCTCTCATGACGTTTGTAAAACGCAGAATGACTGAAAAAACATTAACTCTCACTGTGCTTTGTACATTGTATGTAGCCTTTATAAAGGATTTGTTTTACCATGTTTCCTTATAAGTGAATGGTGTTCGTAGTATTTCGGCAGTCCCCCGAGCCGATCATTCCTTTTTTAAAAGAGTTATTTCTCGAAAACTGTTAAAATCTATATGCAATCGTATGTACGTTTTCGAAGGTGAATGGTTATGTAGGGAAATGGATATTAAGTCATGTCTGTAATTGGAAAGAATTCGAAGAAATCACATGTTTCATGAAAAATCTCGACCAAATCCTCGTAGTTTTTCGGCAGTCGGTTCTAACCTCTTTTTTGAATGAAAAGATTCGTGCGATACAAATTGGTGTCATATATCCTTATCATATCGATTGATAAACTATTCGAAAAAAAGTAAACAAGTGAGGAGGGGTAGTTTCAAACCGGTGAGGGGTAGCTTTAAACCAGTTTAGAATTACCGGGGAGGTAGCTTCAAACCGTTGTCAAATTACCGGGAGGTAACTTCAAACCGGTTTGAGATTAACGGGGAGGTAACAATTAGGGGGTATCTTATCATATCCATATTCATGGATACCAATCGCACCAAGTATTCCATACCTTGAATAATTCCAGACACACTACACAAACCGCAATTAATGTCTTGGCCTTCGCTAAAACAGAACTATTGGTAAATGAAATTGTAAATGAAATTGTCTCAAATAGTTTGGTACTTTTTATGGTTTTAGCTTATCAAGTAATTATTGATACATGATTTGATCATAATATATTTAGTTTTTGAAATATAATATGGGTTTTGAAATATGATATAGTTTTGAGCGATCAAATATATTGACAAAAGAGAGGCTTGTTTATTTATCATGCATTTACTATAACTACATGCTTCATATAGTTCTATCTATGATCATAATGAAATAAAACAGATGTATATCATAATTTGCACTAAGCAGTTTCAAGTTTAAGAGTATATAAGAACTCAAGCAATGAGAGATATATATCTTGGGAGATATATATGTTAAAGGTACACCGTTCATTTGCATGACCTAGCTTTTATTATGAAATATGGCACTTGCTATTTATACAGACTGCACAGGGTGTTATATGAATGTAGTTTTTCACACACCGTGGTTCTACAAACGATTTCATAAGATACGCCATGGGTAAATTATATTCTCACTATCAATAATTATCAATCATAATTAAATTATGCATATGTTTGTAACATTTGATATTAAAGAATTCCACAATTAAAGTGTGTTAATCAACATTTAAGCAGCAAATAACATGTCTTATGTCGAATGGGCATGGGGTAGGAGAGGCTTACTTTTTAATGTGTCATGTTGAGGAAAAAAGATGATGGTAATGAGTTTACGGATTCTGACTGCCTATGACATCCACTGTCTTATGTTGTCTAATCTTGAAACACTAAAAGACGATGCATATGATCTAGACTCATAATTTATATGATATATGTTAAAACTTGAATATGCATAATCGTATCACCTCCATGCTTTATTATACGCAATGCTTTTGGATCCAGAAAATAATTTACCGGGGAACGCTAATGGTATAAAATAACCACTAGATTGCAAGCGAAACGGTTCAAGCCAGAATAGCTACTCAACAATAGTATCTTCCCTTAAAGGAAATCATGTGACAAAACTTTTTTTTCAAACGAGGGCTTATTCATCAAACTCATTCAATCAGATCTATGTGAATTCAATAAACTCATTCAACTCATCAACAGAAATATGAAGTTATCATGTTTATACGATTAAATACAAATGACGAAATGTAGATTTCCCAACAGAAGATATATTTCTTATAGAATAAATGGCTGCGAGCTATTGCTTTGTGATCTTAGATTCTCTCCCTCGATTACAAATGTCTGTCTTGTGAATTTTTATGTCCGTCCATACTTCTTCAATATCGATTTCTAAACTATATGTCGACGTTAAATTTTGATATTCAAGGAATGTTTCAATAATATTTTAAAACGCGACAGTTTTATCTTTATATTTTGATAATGTTGATGTATCAATGAAACATATATGGTTTTATTATGGCTAGTGACGGTGCTATTTAGTCTCAATTAGTTGTTAAACAGAGAGCAAATTGCATTGTTGAATGTTGCAACACATATACAGGACAAGCACAGCTAACGAGTACATTTTTCTGAGGAACGAATTACGAAATTGATAATATCCCAGTAATGCGGGTCAAAGTGTTTATGTCGCACTGTTTTCTGGAGCTTGCGTTTAGTTTAGTGAATACAATTACCCTGTATAAAAACAAACATGGAGTCATGTTATACTTATTTTATAACATTTCACTTTGTAACAAACAATGTTTTTTATCTTTCCTATTCGTTATAGAATAAATATGTATATTTTACTAATTGTCGAATATTCCATATTCACTGGCAAGTCGTTTATGTAGGCTAATTAATGATAGAGGTTTCAAAGGAGACCTGCACCAAGAACGCAACTATTCCCTTGGGCAAGGAATTGTAAAAAATCACCTTCTTAAACATGGCATCGAAAGACCAGCCCGATTTCTCAGCTGTGTCACGCAAATTAATGCTATATAATTGAAAGCAAATATTTGTCAAAATGTTTTAAAAGTAAAACTACTGCAGATTCAGCATTAAGAATTACTCTCGGCGTAAATGAACATGTAAGGACAAATGGAAAGAAAACTCTTTGATGGTGTATTTCTATTAATATTTTTACTTTCAGGTTCGACATTTAACTGTGCATATAGGCCAATAGAAATATATTTTCATCAAACGGCAAGAGATGGGAAGGAGGCATATTTAAAATGTACATGGTAATATCAATATTGTTACAAATAGATTTTATAGAAATTTGTTATAGTTTGAATATTTTTAGAATATTGCAACTTAATTGTGCATAAAGACACGAAACAACCAAAGATACAATTGAACGATATGTAGATGACAAATCCGTTAAAATATTCATTAACCAATCAGAACGCGGCACAATGGCTCTAAGATTTATGCACATTGTTTAATTTGACTGTTAAGATTCTTGTTTGAATACGTTAAAGCTTCATAAGAATCAAATTAATGTGATTAAGGACAAGCTGCAAGATTGGCAAATAAGATATGTGTTATTCGATTAGAACCGTTCCAGGCTCGATATTTTCAGTTTTTAACCATACATAGATAGGCTGTGTTATATGTGTCTCTATGTTTGATCTATTGATTTATCATTACACCTGAGTTCAAGCATTCAAAGGGTTCTTTGGATATATATTTGCCATCTTCAACCAAATCCATTGATGGTATGTTTTTGTATATTTTGCCCTGTGTCTTTATTTGTCAGCGTTCAATATTGTTTTGATAATTAGGTATTTGTTTCGTTTTGGGGAGGGGGTATAGATTTATTTAAAGCTGATCAATTCGTATGGTAAATTTATAAAATACCTGTCATTCTACCAGCATGCACTCTGCTATCTTTGAAAGCTTCATCCGAGTATATTGTTTGAGAGAATCAAACAATTTGCACGAATTAAATTCAAACTAAGATAAGCAACAAAAATGAAGTATCATTGCTTACTTGTAGTAGCATATTTACTAAATGAAAGCATTGTCGAAGGTGTTAGAATACAAGGAACATCCTTCAAAATCATGAGAAATAAACGAAGCGAGTTCGAAATGCTATCGTCGCAGGCAACCAGATCTAAAAGTATGTGTATCGCTAGGTGCATTGAAAGACGAGGATGTGCCCATGTGAATTTCAATGGATCGATTTGTGAACTTCTCAAGTTGTCTGTTGATTTTCATTCCCAGTTGATTGATGATGGAAATTGGCAGTTCTTCTGTGAGTGTATATTTATATATATATAAATATATGTTGCCATTGAGTCATGTTTAATTGATCGAATATACGAGTTTATTCAATGCTTGCCAGTATACATATCAGATAAATAGTGGTAATACCTGCTTAATCAAATCCACATATCAATATTTTTATACATCTACCATACTTTACCATAATTGTGTTAAATGTGCTCGAAAAGTATTTTTTGTCAAGGTCTTGCTATCTGATATTAAGTTTTTATATACAATTATGAAAATATTAAATAATTTGAAAACACATTACCATACTACGCTATGTGGTTTGTCTGCATTGAGTTATAATTCTAACTGTGAAAATCGGCGATAGCTCAGTTATCATTAGGGCAATTTTGACATTGCAGTTTTGTGATAATGAAGTTTCAAAAGCAATTTTTATACATTTTATAGACACTTCTGAATGTTCTGCAAACCCATGTGAAAGTTTCCAGGTGTGCGACCAAAATAGCAACGGTTTTGACTGCAGATGCCCATTGGAAACGGCAGGAGATAATTGTAACGCAGGTTGGAACTTTTCCTTTCAGATTAACTATAACGCATCAAAATACAATGTTTCATCACTTTGTCTTATTGGACAGTAATAATAAATATTGATTGAAATTAAAGTATTTTTTATCTAGATAGCAAGAGAAGGGTCCGTTCATCGTTTTAAATATTGTATATTTGTTTAATGGAAATTTTAGTGGAATTAATTAATCTCATGTAGGTTCAGTAAAAACTGTGAAAAAATATGACTTGTAAAACTATAAATCTGTTATAGATCGTCGTCAAAGTGTGACATGTATTTCCTTTTAGTCACAATCCTCTGACAGCTAATGAAAAAAAAACATATAATACATAAACCAACAGTTGCACACCACTTGTCACAACAAGTAATCCAAAACGTTCCGATGTTTGATGAATCGTGCAATCAACAATATCAGCATTTAATATAAAAAATGTCATCATATATTTTTCAATTAGAACCATCAAACGTAGAATTTTTCAGAAAATTTATTCTGTAAAAATAAAAAAAATCAAATTATAAGAGTACATTTTTTTCCATATTTGAATATAAAATCATGTCAGTAAAATGTATGTGCCAAACTAACGATTTATTTTGATGTTTGATTTACAGAGCCTGACCAATTAAGTAAGTTATTTCATTCATTTATATTCTTATTAAACAAAAGTAAAGGCACGTTCACCGAAAACAGACAAAAATTGCTCATAACCGGTTTGTAATGTATAATATACCTATTGCGCTTGAATGTGTTTGGTCAAAATACGTGTGTTTGAATGTCTAGCAATAATATTCAAGTGACATTGGTCCTGTTTGATGGATGCTTTCAGCATGTAGCAATTTTCCACCAAACGTGTTTAAAACTGCTAAAACCCGCTTTGTACTGTTTATCTGAATATAAACTGCCAAATTTTAACTTGATCGAAAATGCATTATGTAAATTATTCTTTTTATTGCATCATAATAATTAGCCATATGCAACGCATACAAGCATGTTCTGTTTTTTAAATCAATAGAACGAATAATTTCTGTCTGTTTATAAAAATTTTGCTTTTGAGCTTTCGTATTTTTGTTTTCGGTTTACTTGAACGCGGCGGTATATGATAAAATGCGTCCTTTATCATTAACTGCAATATAACTACAACGCGATCTGTAAACCACAGTTTAACTTAAAAAGGGTTTGACCTTAAGTCATCGTATTCTACTGACATATTTCAACCACACTTAAAAGGCTGCACAGCTCAACCACCACGACCGACCGTGAGCCTTCCCCAGTTTGGCGACTGCGAACATTGTGCTTGGATCGACCTTCGAAACAATGCAGGTCAGTCGAAAAAGAAATCGAGTAAAAACCAAGTATGTTTTATCATTTCGATTCACCAAATGGGTTTACCAAGCTACCACAACAGTATTTAAACCAATGACAAAATATACGCTGTTGGCCAGCTGCACTTAGCCTTTTTGGTCCCAAGTAGAGATTGAGCGATTCTTGAGCATCGGTTTATTTTCCTTCCATATCAAATGAGCTTGTATTTCAGCAATGATAATCATTTAGTCCAAAACTATCAATTATGCCCACAAATAAATGTTTTTGAACCTTGAAATTATATTATGAGAAGCACACATTTCTAAGCAACGCCCAAAAGCCGCTTGAGGCAGTGCAACCGGCCACAAGAATGTAAGATGAGGACCAAACGGAAGTCATCTTTGTGGCCACAGTGCAATAGAAAAAAAGATTCAAGGAGTACATATTAACTTTGATCTTGCATTTATGACCCGAACGAAAAAAAATTGTTGATACCAAGATCAATGGTCATTATCTATTACAGTTATTTATGCAGTCTGTATCTGGTGTATTGTCTTCATCCTGAAGTGATTGTGTAAATGAAAGTAAGTTAATACCTTTTTACGGTTTTATGTAAAACACAACGTTTAACGGATTATGTTTTTCTTTAATCATATTCGTATTTCAGGAACCGATGTCGACGTGCTTCTTCTGCCTGTCTCCGGTTCGATCGAGAACATCGTTCAGCTGAGGGACGGAGGCGAATGGCAAAACGAGGATGCGGAAGTTGGGTCAAGGTTGTACGCAAGAGTCAAGGACGTTAGTCCCACAGTGTACCTGGCTTTGCGTATGGGCGGTGTCGATGCGTGTCATCTGGATCTGCAGTCGGGAAACAATCAAATCTTTGTAGTTGAAGTTTAAACTTAAATGATATATATGGATAATAGTTATTTATAAAAGACTGATCGATGCAAACAAAAAAGCCATTCCTCCATACAAGATTACTCTGGATTTAAATTTAAGTTGCCTTTCTGGACTTCAACATTATTTCATGAAGACCATCACAAGTATTTTAATATGTATTTTATTCTTGTTTGTATAATAACAATTTATTCGGTCTGTTTTTTTTTTCCGGACCGTCAAACAACGGTATTCACATATGTTGATGAAACAATTAAAACGAACTCTTCAAGAATACTTAGATAACGTGATTTTCCTGTATATTCAGATTGTATAACAAAAACTTCGGCAATTTTACCGAATTTTGGGATTGGCTGCATGGTACTCATGCTCAGTCCATGCAAGCTCGATGACGAAATAAGGCAATTTTTAAATAGACCTTGTCCTCAAATAATTGTGCCTTTTTAACTATTACATTTCTGTCTTGATCCACAATTTTGTTAACTTTATTTATTTTTATTAATGTTATCTTTTAATTTAAATGGTCAACTATTTATTTAAAACATTATTATGTTATATGCCATTATCCATGTAGTTTTTTTTAATATGAAATTTTGTTGAAAAGGGCGGTCATATTAAGTCGTTAAGCATCCAATGAAAATACAGTCTATCATGTACTAGCAGGTATATATTTTAAAAAAATGTTTGAGGACATCCACAATGACCTCCAACAACACACGCCAATAATAACATTTAACCATTTAACCAACACAAATGATGTGTTGCTAAAATTATCTACTGCTATTATTCATGATATAATTATAAATTAGTTGATCAAACAATCATAGCATTGTATTTAATTATATTTTCTAAATTGAGGTATTGAAATAAGTCGACATGATTATTTCAACAAATGATTCAAGGTATCACAATGACCTTTAACTATACATTATGATATAATACGAAACAAATATGCTTATCGTGTTATCGCTAATACGTCGTCCATAAACCACTAAAATAATAGCAAACAAACCCATCCACATTAAATGAATAAATTCTAAGCCGAAGAAGTGTTAAAATTATTCACTATATGAATTTTTAAAATCCTGCTATCTGGTCAGCCACCATTTGACGACTCACAGTTAACTGTATTTAAAAAATGACATAGTACAAAAACATATACCTAAATAAATTAAGATTTTAATTACGTTTTGAGGTTCTTGTTCAAGCCAATACGCAAGCCATGAAGGGAGAACAAACGAATAAACGCTGACTCATTGATGGACGAAAGTACAGACACACACCCGAATCAAAGGTCTTTCGCAATTCTAGCTCTGTTCTCTGTTATCGTTTATATTATTATTAATTTGCACTTAAGTTATAACATGCTTCCACTTGACAGTTCAAAACACGTCCTCTGTTGCAAAATGGATAATACAATGCATTTGGCAGGACAATAACTGCAGCAACTATATAAAGAATAAGAGGACTGACAACTACATTGAATAGAATAAGGTCCTAGCAATATTAACAACTGTTTTGTGCTAACAATCATAAGCCATGATTTCCACAGGATTTCTTATGAATATCCTAGAACGCTACATCAACGCCCGTTTCGTTTGCTGAAGCAGGTCGCCTTCTTTTGTTTCCCTAAGCAACCTAAGGAATGCATCGGAAAACATGGGTTATAAGAAAAACAAAGTTGGAAAAAGGCTTACAATGTGGCCAAGCTCTAATTGTGTTAACCTATTACTAGAAGTATTAGCTAATTGATCAAATGCTTCTCTTCAATCCCCGGATAATAATAATATAAAGCGTAACTAAATGAATAAATGAATTCAATATATATCACATAGGATTGTTGTGAAATATTTCTCTTAATTACTGTATGCAATTTTGTTTTGATTGAAACCAAATTATGGTTTGTAAAATTAAAGCAAGCATACTATCAACATGTATATCGTATGCATTTGTCCGTATAACTTTGGGATGTGGATACGCCAGGGATTTCATGCATGCTCGCGAAATGCTATCAATGGACGGGCTCAGCAATAAAACTCGAGCCTTCTTTCAGCAACAATTGTGTGGTATAGAACCAAGTATTTCAACGTAAGAAATATAGTTTTTGTTTTCTTCAGTTCATTCGATATGAATATATGATAACAAAAACATCTTCTGAGCTACGTTATGAGGGGTAAGCGAGATAATATATCAAATTAGCGATTGTTGTCGCTGCTTCTTATCTTAACTGTTTTTCTTTCTGTATAGAACCTCAAGGAACGATAAACCTGTCGCTCCTTTCGATTTCATAGTCAAAGAAAACAGTGAGAATAACAATCGAAGACAGGAATCGCTACCCACTCGGCAAGACGTCCACGGACGTTGAGCGGACGCCCTACTTTGGGCCCGTATGAAAGTTTTCCGGACGTCCGTGTTCGTCGCGGACGTAGAAAAGACGGAGTATCGACGTCGCGTCCGAATCGGATGTACCAATTACGTTCTACGGACGCCGGGACGTAAAAGGACGTCCGGAAAACTTTCATACGGGCCCAAAGTAGGACGTCCTCTCAACGTCACGTCCGAATGCGACGTACTATGGACGACCTTTGCCGAGTGGGTAATTTCATGTATCCGCTCCCTAACTAGGAGATGTCGTGGACAAATAAAGTGTGCCGAACGGTTAAAAACGATATTTTTTGTCGAAACACCCCGTTGGGCTCGGTTCATAAGCCAATGATCATACACGTTCAATTTGAAGTTAAATGTATTTTTTTACTAAATAATATTTGTTGAAGATTTTAGTTTTACCACTAAATCAGTTTCTATCAGTATCCGATTCAGTATCCATATGAAGGCAATTGTTCGGTATATACCTCATAATTTCTTTGACTATAATATTAAACCTGTATGAATCGCATTTTTGTTTCGGTCGCAGTATGCTCTCATGTTTCCAATACTGTAGCACAGTGGACGTTTGTGTTGGATTTGCACAAATCGGATCAGCCTGTCACATCTGCAACCAGGTTGTTGTCTTGTGCATTTTTTATCCCTAATTAAACCTTTTTTCTTTACAAATCTTAAAATTCATAAACACACCAGACTTTAAAACTCCACGATGGTTTAAGATACATTTTTGAGCTTCGGTTAAAATATGGACATTTAGAAACACGACTTGTAAGCACGATATGCTTGAAATGGTTTCAAGTGTGGCCTATCTCTAATGCAATCTCAAATAACTGTGAAATCTATCTATGCTTATACAAACCAACACAAATCAGTTAAGAAATGGCTTGGTCTATCTTAATATTCAACAAAGGATTGTAATTGTAAGGGCAATAAAAATTAAAAGGAAATAATGACACACCAAAAAAAAAGTAATATTCAAAATTGAAATCAACCCAAAATGCTCTATTCAATAGACGCAAAAATTCTTACGAACATTTTTTTTTGCAGTCTCTCCATGGCGAATTGGTTCCCGAGAATATCCAGCAACGGTTCCTGTTGCAGTCTTCTTTTGTCGCGAACATTGCGGGTAAGACATAAGATTTATGTACTCGACACCATTTTACCTTATATGTCTATATCAGTCAGTTATTAAATTTATTTTGTCGGTGAAGGTCTTCACAATAATACTTTAATACTTTATATTAAAAAAACACGCATGTTTGTTTTCCTCTATATTGTAAATGTGTATATGGGGTGTGGTGATGATCCAGTTATTTGTTTAATGTGTCGATTATGAGAAAATGTACGCTCTGCAAAGAGTGCTCTAGATCGTATACTCTTCTCCTACGACCATTTTGTCACTCATTCATTAAGAAACATACAGAATTCTACATGTACGAATCAAAGAATGCTCTTATATGGAACATCAATTTCAATCATTAAACTTCTTTTAAGCTTCATCTGCTTCATCATGTGATTTGTTCAAAAGAAATATATTAAAGTGTGATGAATTTAATTGACAATTCAGTTGTAATGCTGCCACATGGTCACGTTTTCACGTGGATATGAAAAGGTTTTATATGGACTCCGAAACTATATGCGGCCGCGTTCACCCGCTCCGAAAAAGCATAGTAGATTCTTCCCTCTGTTCACCAGAAAAGCGCATAACATTTTGCACTTATATTCCAGGCAAACACGGTTGAATACTCTTATTTCGGTCACTCTTTTAAAATATAAAGTTTTGGTGCAGGAATATTACAAAAGGCAACTAATCGTTAATAGTCACATTATAAAGCATGTTTACCTCAACATTTTTCTTTGATTAATGTTTTCATATACATGTAGTTCAATAGTCTCTCGTTAAATAATATATCTTAAATATTCATTAGTTATCCTTGTCCGAACAATAAGCAATATAACACTGGAAGTTATCAGTAACATGATTTATGAACGTCATAAATGACATTCATACAATGTGAATAATTCGATATTGGAATAAGAGGCAAAAATCTATGAATTTCCCATTAATGGATTATTTGGCATTAGGGTGTGGTTACATTTGTATTCTAAATCGCAGTATCTTTTGTTTCATGCCATGCAGTCTTAACGAAATCCTTGGCGCGTTAAGAGTTTCGAAACTCCTATCATATTTTGATTTCTAACAATTTTAATCATGTGATGTAAACAACATTTAATGATGTGCAAACAACTTTAAAATACATTTATTATATTTTTCAGTAAAACAAGATGCATGTACTGAGCTTAGAGTAACGGACGGGGACAAAGTATACCGTGTTAACCTATCTGATCACTCTGTGATCGACATTGGTGGAACCCCCTCAGGATCCTTCAATCCCTATGGTATCGATATCGACCATCGTCTTAGGCTCATGTTTGTTATTTCGGGCACATTGCTTTATATGGGCAATGTGGATGGAAGTGGAGGGATGCAGCAACTGTTTGATTTGAACGACGTCAATGGTGAGTGATGTCAATGAACTGAACCTCATTTGTCTGATTCAATTTTAAGCATAAATAGAACGAGTTGTTTGAAACGATCAGAGAAAAAAGATGATATGCTCGTAGTTCGGCAGTCTTGTTATATATTATAGCTTTTATTGAGGGCATAGCGGTTGATCCCACTTCGCAGCGTATCTTTTTCACTGACCGGCATGAACCTGACAGGATAGGGTATCTTCGCTACCCGACTCCTAATGCCACGGATCCTGTCGTGTTTGATCTTGGACCAGACTTCCCTATCGAAGGTCCACGTGGTATTGAGGTCGACTCTTTGAACCAGTATGTAGCATATATTAAGACTGTTGAATCACTTTAATTTAATATACGCCACACTACACTTAATCAATAATTACTTTTTCACGATGAATGTGTAATCAGTGTAACTTCTTAAGGATCTATGACCATATATGTTGATAGTTGCTGGAAGCTTAATGCTATACCATTTCTTGCACAGAATGGTTTATTGGACCGAATCAGCCAATCCTGAGTACATTGCAAGGGCAAATATTGACGGTTCGGCCGCAGAAAAAATCGTTGATGGCAATCCTGATTTAGTCGACAACTTTGACTTAACTCTGGATATTCAAGGTACACAGATTTTTAGATTGAAATATGTTTAATTGCATACACACAAGAATGCAGTGTAAACAACGAAGATTTTTTTTTTTGGTTTTATCAGAGAATAAAGTTTACTGGGCAGATTCGGATACAATCGAGTCTGTAAATCTGGATGGTACCGATCGCCAAGTGATTTTCGTTGATCCAGATGCTACTTTTTATGGCGTTGAGCTGGTTGGGGAACATCTTTATGTCGTTGATAAGACTACAGAGTAAGTAGAATTATATCTAATAATTGTGAATTTATTCACTAACCATTGAACTGTTACAGCTTTCCATGAAATCATCTACTAAATAACAAAGTTACTTTCTTGTTTATGTTTCTTTTTATGATAATTCCCAAATTATTTCCCTTCTGTATCCGTGAGCTGACAATGAGTTCGTTATTGAAATTTATATTGATTTAATTCTTAACATTTCATATAAGAATATAATTGCAATTAAATTCTTTTAGAACAATCAAGAAAATATCGAAAAGCGGTGAGCTGCTGGCTGAGATAGGCGCTGGTGTCTTCACTGGGCCTCGGTTTATCGCTGGCTACTGCCCCCAGGGATAATGAGGTTTCGGAGACCAGATCATGGCATGCTTAAGCTTTTGCCACAGGACTGGCTAGTGCTTTAGACTGCATATCTCATTGTCTTAGCAGACCCTACCCACTCGGCAAGGGTCGTCCATAGTACGTCGTTTTCGGACGTGACGTTGAGAGGACGACCTTCTTTGAGCCCGTATGAAAGTTTTCCGGACGTCCTTTTACGTCCCGGCGTCCATAGAACGTCATTTGTACGTCCGTTTCGGACGCGACGTCGATACAATGTCCTTTCTACGTCCGCAACGAATAAGGACGTCCGGAAAACTTTCATACGGGCCCAAAGTAGGGCGTCCGCTAAACGTCCGTGGACGTCTTGCCGAGTGGGTAATAGTATAGTTTTATAAAGTGACCGTGCCTTGGACGGTAGAGTCTAACAGATCGTGATGTTGACCGCAAGCCGCACTTGGTTATTGCTGGGGAATCCCTTTCTTTTAACTGTAGGATGTAAGAACTGTATATGCGTACAATGTATATATTGTCTTTGGCATAATAAACACTGTGAAAATGCGTTTAATGGTCTTTTGGGCGCTGTTTATGTGTTATTTTTCTGTTAATTTAACAGAGAGTACTTTTGAACATTAACAAAATAAATTTTGAAATTTAATTTTTGTTTGCTCTGCCTCACTGTATTTTATTCGTATTTGCGGTCGAATTTGTCGTGCCTTAAGTTGATAGACGGCTCTTAAATGTAAAACTTTAACTGCAAACTATAATTCATTAAAAATACATAAACTATTTAATTCGATTCGTTGAATATTTTCTTTATCAATATGTTGCTATTCAAAACAAAAAGCACACATAATAATTATGTTCTTATAAAGAATCTATTTGGTTGCCACAGATCAAAATGAATCAATGCTTTTTATACCTTTGTAATATACTAAAAGAAAATGAAATCGAGCGTTATAGCATTGTGGTACCGGAATATAGTGATGTTTCTTGAATCATGGAACTAAGATGACATACCGAATAAAGCGTCCTTCGGTACCACCAAAGGATATGTTGCGCATATATAACGCACCATTCCATAATACGTACCATTTCCGAGCAGTTTCGCGATAACTTGGATGTCGTTATACGCTCTCATTTTTGCCGCGTTTGAAGTTACAAAAAAAATGTGTTAACAACAATTACAAAAGAATGCCGGAAAGAAGGTCAGAAAGAGTGGATTGCCGATTATTTTAGATCTTTCTGGCGCAGTGCCATTGACAATCTTAGCGGTTTCGAATTTTACGGTGTTTTGTAGAATCTCTAGGTCACTCACATCCTTACAGGGCGGTCTATCATTGACGGTGTCCATATAAGTATCGCGCTAAACTAAGTGATTAATACTATACATGTATCTCCGCAAACGAAATCGCCGACATTTTGTTTACCATTTTACGTTCACTTTCATCATCCCAAGGACTATCCCAGCTCGTCGCACAATAAAAGCGACATAGACATGCAATATTATTTTAATTTTTGATTTTTTAAGTTTCATGAATAATGTAAAGACGAAGGGCACCCCACGACACATTTTTCAAAAAGTTGTTAAATCACCTTCAAACAACTTGATTAAGACGAACAACAATAAAATACTCCTTTTTGAACAAAACATTTTTGCGAAAAGGTGTTCCTTTTTTCCAAGCCAGCTGAGCTGTTCCTCATATTCTAGCCAGCTTGGAGCAGAAAAGGAACACATTTTGCAAAAAATAGATTGCTGAATATAACTAAATCACTAATTATAAATAACAAATAACCGATTGCAAGCAATTACAATTGATTTGCAATCAACTATTCTCATAAATTATTACAAAATAAAGAAATTTGTCAAAAAAGGTGTTCCTCAAACTGCGAAAATCTCCAAGCTAGAAAGAATTTCCTCAAAATCTCCAAGCCAGCTGAGATTTGGTGGGGAACACCTTTTGTGAGGAACAGCTCGTGGGGTACTCTTCTAAAGACTCGTGTTAAAGTTTGGGTTACTATTATTTTATATTAATTTATGTATGACCAATTGAATGCATCCACATATAAGCTCAGATTGTTTGTATTGAAATAGATAGCCTTTGACGGAGAAATATCTGTACTGGAACCGATAGCAACTGCAGAAAGGAAAAATGAGAAACTGTAAATATTGTGTGCAATTATAATTTGTTTCATCATAGACCGGAATACGAGTGGATGACATAATCCGTTGAATCGCACTATTTGAGAATTTGAAACATTTTTTAGGATAAGAAACAAATTGCATAGTTAATGAGCAAGTATAGAAAATAATGTATTTTAAAATTAAATTCGCTGTATATTCAGCATGTCTATGGTATGCTTTTATCCGGACATCTTATGGATGTGGATACATCAAGGATTTCAAGCATGCTCGAAAAATGTTCGAAATGGATGTAGTCGGAAACAAAACACAGGCCTTTTTTCAACAGCAATTTTGTGGCATAGAATTTGGCATTAACAAGTAAGAGCCACTATAGAATTTTACTATATGTTTATCTCCATCACGTTGACGTCAAATAAGTGTTTATGTGACCACTCAATCTTATCATATCAAAGAAGCATGTCGTTTGTAAAGATTCTGTGTTTTTGTTAATATTCATATTTTATTTGATTCATGTTCCATCTGAAAACGATACCTCGCCACCACTATTTCATGATATTGGTGGCAATATGCCCTTATCATCATTTCATTTGATTTCATTTCTTTATAAGATAGTATCATGTTCGGATTTTATGAACTCACCCTCCCTTGAAATTCCCTTTGCAGAAAAAAAATGAAAACATCTACTTTGCCAAAGAGTGATGCATATAAACAATATTTATATGTTTGAAATCCATCACAAAATGTTGGATATACTGAGGGGACGCATGCTTTTCTAATGTGACTGTATAGTTTCTCTTTTTACTGAAAACGCTACCGAGAACAGCCTGGTCCTTTTGACCGTTTTCTAATGATTTCCTTTGTCAATAAGATTTAATCTATGGATAAAGTTATCTTATCAGATAACCAAATCACCATTTATTTGAGTTGTCAAAATGCTGATTTATGCATTTATGACCAACAGTGATAATGGTAGTGTTTATTCTGAGACAATTTTGCACATACATTTATCTTATTCCGCCAGTGGAATGTTTTTTATTCTTGATATATTTAATAATAAATTGATGAGATTGCATAGGCTCTATTTTCAAAATAATTGGCTCTTGGACTCTTTATTGAAGTCTTAATATATTGAGGTTTCAATATCGATCTGATAACAATTTCAAGAGTGGCGTTGCAATCCGTATGAGTTCTTAGCATATATAATGCATCATTGCTTATCCATTCGCAGTATGTTGTCGTGTTTCACTCACTGCAACACGGAGGACGCCTGCGTCGGATTTGCGCAAATAGGGTCTGAATGTCATCTCTGCAATCAGGTTAGCTTGATGTTCCTTAGGAAAATAAACGTAAATACGGCATTCACATAAACAAAAAATATCGTTATATAATTAAAGCTCAAAACCAAAAGCTCGAAAGCCACATTTGTATAAAAACTTAGCAATATATCCCTTCTGTTCATGCATAAAGCGCGCTTCTATTATAATCATTTATGCTCTTCTTTTGCGTGAACTCCGCTTATAACTACAGTTTGTAACTACTAAACCGTACATAGAAAAAAATACATAAAAATGCTATATTTCCAATTTATTCAAATAAAAAAATGTATATGACTTATTCGTGAAGAAAAAAAACTGTGATTGTAAAAACTACATTTCATAGCTATCGTGCTCATAATGCGAAGAGACCACGCGCTGCTATTTTATATCCAATTGATCATAAGGTTATTGACAAAGAGAACATCACACTCTAAGCGCAATCCAAATTCATATTTAGGACGAGCATGGCAATGAATTGGTTCCAGCAGGCATCCAGGAGCGGTTTCTGCTGTGGTCCTCTTTTGTCATGAACATAACAGGTTAGATGATTTTTTTACATAATCCTTGATGCACCTATGAGTCTTCAGTATATTTCTAAAGAGCGCCCCCTCCCCATCCCGTTCCAGTTTTACCATTTACCAATGCAGTAAAGCCCAGTTTTGAAACATATAGACCTTTGTATAGATTTTGTGTAGGCCTTTGTATAGACTTTTGTGTTTGGTTATAGGTGTACGTTAAATGTTAAGATTTATTCTCATTACACCTTAATCCATTCTAACACTAACCATTTAACAATACAATTGAAAAATATCAGTTGAATATATCGAATAGTAAACGAGGAATTGGTCGCCAAAAATGTCGACTATCAAAATCTGTTTGTATGTGATTTGTAGACGTATTAATCGGATTTTCGAACAAAATCAGGTAATTTTAGTCTTTGATCGTACATGTTGGTTTGCTTTTGAAATATTTTCACATGACATTTTGATCCATAGGTACATAAGCCATTTGACTATCTGCTTGAGTAATATCAGTTAAATATATGACATAGTTATTGAGTAATTAACCGCCAAAAATTATCACTATCGAAATCGGCCGCATCAGATATTCGGACAGCGTGTATCAGATATTCGGACAGAATTATATGATATTGTTTCTCGTAACAAATCCCAGATTTAACCCTTTATTATGAATTCTAAATTTCAAAAGGGGTCAAAACTAGATATTCAGCCCATATAGGACCTTGCATCAATAGGCTAACATCGGTCATATTTGAGATCACTGCACAGTGCCTGTCCAACCCCTTATAATTTAATGTGGATTTGATAATACGACATTTGAGGTGTCTTGTATCTTTTGAGTGACTTGTTTTAGTTTATTACATACTATTCTATAACAAGTAAATCATTTTAAGTATAATACGCCACTTCTGGTGCGGGTAGGCACTTATGGATAATTGCAAAATTCAGAGAAAACTTGGAAAACTATATTCAATTGGCTATATTCTGTTTAAATTTGGATAACAAAAACCATTAACACCAAAGTGAAAATGTAACATCACTCCATTCACCCCGTGTAATATTTTCAACAAGATGAAAATTCATTTGAAATGTTATTTTACTTGGATTAAACTGAATCCCCATCCCCTATCTTTTTCATTAATACCGGGCTATATC
>LQRL01058762.1:70184-86324 GCA_001703475.1 Hydroides elegans
CCCACACCAGGGCCCATATTTATCAGGATCTAAGCATGCTTACATTGCAAGTCTATGTATAAAATCTAAATTCCTAGTTATATTTATGGCGTCAAATAGCTATTATTACTATTTTAAATGGAAGATCAATCTATTCTAAGAGTTTTAAGCATAAACTTCCAGAATTAACCGAGATATTGACATCGAACTCAGAATGTAGGCATGCTTAGATTTTGATAAATATGGGCCCAGGCACCTACTTATATGTAACCATGCCACTGTATTCTTAAGTGCATGCTTGTTGTTCCCATTTTTTATGCTATAAAATATCTATTTAAAACAGTCCATGGTAGATCCTTCCTGTCTCCTGTTATGACTATTGTAGCATTCTTCCAGGGAAATAAAACATAAAAAGAAAACTACATCCAGGTCACCTAGGGGTGTCCCCATAAGTGAAATAGCTAATATGGAAGTTGCATTTATGAATTCATTCATAGATATTGTAGGTGTTTGTGGTTATATTACTTTTAAAATCGGTGGGTTTTGATTTAATTGTGTATCAATTTTCACAGATCCTGTCATTCGTAACGCACTTGTCAGTTTTATTTTGATATCATATCAATGCATAATACTTCTAGAAGAGCCGACCGGGAACTTGTGTGCATCCATTCCTGTTTTTAGTTTGTTTGTTGATGTCAAAACCGTTGGAATGGATTATTTGTGGATAATTGTCACATATTTAGTTATTAAGGCGCGTTCATGCAAAAAATATCCTAAATTTTTGCGTGAACAGAGGGGATAAATTGCTATGTTTCTATACAAACGGGTTTCGTGAGTTTATCCGTTTGCGTGATCGCGGCCGTAGAAACATATTTTGTAGTTTACTTTAATGTAATATTTGATTTATATATCAGATACCGTTGATACGGATCCATATAAGAGGAAATCTGGTGGGGTGGGTTTTTGTTGTTAATGTCAGAATAAATTTTCACCATGTCATAATATTTCGACACGGCATTCAAAAACGTTTCATAAACCGACAGATTAAAGTTTAGGAATCAGTTTACAATTTCTAACTGTTATGTCAACCTCAAATTTGAAACTCTGTTAGAATTTCTGTGAGAAACCGCGAAACTATATTTTAAAACTGCATGACCCATATTCTCCAATTTATCCCTATTCTTTAATTTACACTTTTTCCAACCCTTACATTGATTTTAAGGGCAAGGTAAGTGTCATATAATTGGTCCAGAAGATAAATGGAGCGATATACTGGTCATTATGAAACAAAGCATATATGGATCGATTTCATTGCGTAAGATTATGTTACATTTAAAGACAACACCAATAGAATCAACGAATCCATAAAACCAAATCAAACAAAAACAATGTCCGTTTTGCTACGTTCAACAGTCTATTGAATAATTGCACTTCAAACAATAAGCCAATTTTGGAATCATAAAATGTCCAACCATTAAAAGCATTGTACTTTAGCCGACGCGTAGGAACAAAACTATGACTGAAGGCTTCCGTGTATAGAAATGCTAACCCAATTAAACGCCTTTTTTGCACTGATATTCTCGCTGCAATATGTCACAATATATATCTATTCTTACAGTAATCTGATTGATCCTATTTTATATGTTATTCATGTATTCCTTAATACATGTATTATATGTGGTATATATTTCTTGATCAATGATGACGATGTAGTACATCAAAAGACATTAACTACCATTTGAAACAATGAATTTATATCAAAGTCAAAGTTGAAAATGTTAACCAGTGAATTCCTATTATTAATGGATAAAAATGTATTTTCCTCAAGAAAAGTCTAAACACGGATGTAGGCCAACACAGCTATCGGCAACCGGACAGTTATGTTTAAATATTCTGTTTTTTTTTTTCAACAGCAAAATTGAGCTCTGCACCTCTGTGCATAGAACCCATTCAATCGGACATGCGATCAAAGAATTAATAACTTATTGTCTCCATTTAGCAGGTGTGATATAACAACTTCATTATTTTTGTTGTTTTATTGCTTTTTGTTATAGTCCTTGTTACGGGCTGTCTAATTTGACAAAATACAAATAGGATGAGACTACAGAGTGACTTCTTAGAGTGACTTCAAAATGGAATATATCTGGATCTGTTAAACAACAATTTGTAAAATATATACACTATTTGATAAAAAATAAACATATTATTGGGAAACAGTAGTATAAGCTATAACCTAATATATTTCAGTGTAACGATCTGGCATAAAACTTTATGAAGTTTTTTTTTTTCTTAAAAAGACCAATTACGCGCTGCCCCCTTACCCACGCCCCATCCCCTTCCACCCGTTCTGAATATTGTGCGATTCTTCATAATGAAAAACGCATTCCCGTTAGCTTATATACATTTTGCCAAAAAAAAATGAATCGACGCCTCCATATGGTTCTTTATGATATTTATTGCCGCCATTGCCTGTTGAGGATCCGTTCCTAGTCTCTCATTAGGTGTTTTTTTTTGGCGCCCTCAGAATCTCTTCCCGCCATTTCCATGGTTTTTCCAAAAAAAGCTCGAAATCCCATCTCCTATATCAAGATAGAAGTTACAAATCATTTCTACTTTTGCAATCCATCAAAAAAAAAATCTGGAAAACAGAATCTGCATAAGTTCAACCATCTATGCCTTGACATGCACCGCGCATTTATATATTTTGTTTGCGCATTGATATTGTTGTCAAATGTGAAGAGGCGGCATGAGTTCCAAATAGCTGTCACACTTGGGCGTAATAGGCCCTCTGCAGAAAAAAAGAGCGAGGTATAAAACGCGTATTTTTGCGAGCAAGTTTAGTTCAAAGATAACGAAACGGGGTCGCTGATAAAGTTTATGTGTATATAGGTGGTAGTATTTTCAAGAAAATAATTTTAAAAGTGGAAATTGGAACTTATTTCGCACGGAGAAAATGTTATTACAATTTTAGTTGGTAAGTGTAAATTTGATTATTACGGTGATCGATATATTTTATATTTAACATTTCTAAATACTTAATTTGTAAGTCTGTGATGTTTTTGCTGATACCCATCTAGTACAGTAAATGTATCTCGTTGATTAATTGATTGAACAGTAAAATGCAATTGCTAAAATTTGCACGTTTAGTTTTACATGATATTCTATTTTTGTTTTTGTTTTATTCAGGTTTCTTATAAAATATAAAAAATCGCATTGAAAGGCAATCATTGATTTATAGCGTTTTATTAAAATTAGTTTTATGATTTATGATAAATTGATTATTCAATAATAAATTACATTCTAAACGCGAACAAAAATGATATGATGAAAAAAGATTAGAGTTTAGAGTTAAAGTTATAATTATCATAATAATAAGATTACAAAGAAACAAATTATAAAGTTTTCATTTCCAAGAATAAAAAGATTTTTTTTTAAATATTTAATTGATCATTTGACTTTGAAGTAATTAATTGAAGGTCACATTTTTGACAGTATATTTTTTTATAGTATACAATAAGTTTTGAAATAGGAAAGCACAATAATGAGTATAAAAATACACAGATGTTCATAGTATAACAATCGAAAGAACTCATCGAAAGGATAGAAATATAGTTTTTTTCATAAGATCTAAGATTCGTTGGGTAAAAAAACAAGCTGCGAAGCAATTCTCTGATAAAAAAAACTCATTCTAGTAGTTTTCAATAATTTTTTTTCGCTTTAAGCGTATTTTTATCGGTCTGATTTTGAGTTTTTTGCTTTATAGTTTAGGTTGGTTTCTTCTGCTTTTTTTAAAAAGCTTATCGCTTGAGTCGCGTGAGTAAGCAAAACATCAAAGTACCTTTAAGGGCAACAACTGATGTATTTTTACTCAACAAGGTGTACTCCCTTTTGACTCTACATCTAAATCTACATCATTTTTGCATTGATTTGGTGTCATACTCGAAACTATAACATTTTTTTTTTGGTAAGTTTAATTCCCAATGGGTTGGAATACCGACAGTATAAAGGTCCGTTCAGTAAGAACTTTTCGGGGTTAAAAAACTGACCAGTCACGAAATCACTACCCTTCAATTTTTCGCAAAAGTGTGAATTTTCAAAATAACTATAAGTAAGAAAGAATTGATGAATTATTATCTTTGATATAAATGTGTGCCAAGTTCCAAATTTAGTCATGCTGCTGCAACAAATAACACCACAGCATTAATTTTAATGATAATTTTACGTTGAAACTTTTCCGGTTTTCTAGCTCATAATGAGAAGCGCAATTGACACGCGATCAAGGCAGTCCGAGTGTTCAGTAAGAGCGCGAATATTCTTTTAATCCAAACAATGGCCGAAATACCTGTCGCATATTTGTACTTAAAACATAACAAATAATGCTGGCTATTTTCGCAGATTCTATGTGCGATCGTCTGTTTCGCTCAAGGTTTCATTTGAATAGGGATTTTTTTTGAAAAGATCAAACTTATCGATTGTGGCAATGCTTTAACCTATAAAAATAGACCTAAACACAGCGCGTAAATGTATTTCATTGTGAACACTTTTTAAACTGTTCGCGCATAAAATATGAGCAATATTTTCATACTGAACGGACCTTAAGCCTATTTTGATAATTGCAATTTTTTAAATTATCATTTCTTTCATGTCTGCATCGAGAAATTAATTGCGAAAAATACAATTCGCACATTAGAAAAACATGTCTAAATTTCACCAGCTATGATTTTTTTTCGCAAAAAGAAATATGTTTACATTATGTTGCATATTAACAAATGATTGCTAAGAAAATGCATTTTTGCAAGAAAATGAAATGTAACATTTTTTCATAATTTCTGATAAACAAAACTTTGGCTAAAAGAGTTTGATTTTATTGAATAATTTTTGTATTCGCTTAAAATATCGTTTCCAGGTCTATTACAATCATTATACAATTCTGATGTATATTTGACCTTTAGCATTCCAATAAACAAACCTTTGTGACAATCACTGTACCTCATGGGAAACTTTCATAGGTTTTATGGCAATTACCTCGATCAAACATGATCTATGTGAGATTTGCTTAAGTAAATAGCAATAACCCACTCCCAAGTTCTGTTGTACTTAACAAAAGGAATTGCAGTGTTGCTCGCAATTAACTGCATTAAATAAGGTCTTATTCTAATTTTTATTAACCGACAGTTTGTATCGTGTATAACTTATTACAAAATTAAATATTATGAGCTCAAGACACACACACATTTTCGTGCGTCGAAATTGCTAAAATCATAAAAGGATATGTGTAAATGGATAATGGATTCTGCTTTTTTGGGAGACTCTATCATATCAAATATTATTATTTTTTCTATGATATGCGAAAATCGGATAACCAAGTTATTATGGTAGCTAAACTATTTTATTTGAAGCCATTTATCAAACATTCATCTGATTTTTGTACGTTGTATAGAATACCAAAAAGCAGCATTCATCTTTCATTTTTAATATATTTACCGTTCTTTGAGAGTTGACCCACGAAGATTTTCGGTCTGAAATTAAACAGTCACAGCAAAAAAGCAACATCGATCGTGCGTGGACTTATCCTTAATAAATTATTATTTTAATGATTCTTTTTAGTTTGCAATTTTGATGTCTCAAATAGCATAGGGCAATGTCGAATATATAACACATTTGTACATAACATTTTAAATAAGTAGCAAACAATAATAGCATGCATGATTTAGCCTACAATATGTATGACGGCTAACCATTTTCTTTCATACGTAGCTTTTATCTCAATAGTTTCAGCGGGAATAAAAACGCACCTACAACTTAATTTAATTTACAAATTTACTGATGCGATAGTTTTAATCAGTTGTTCATTTCTATGCAATTATCTACACAATAGAGCATTTCGGAGTTCATCAGAAAAAGTGTGATAAAATAGCGAACAAATCCCAAATCGAATAAAACATCTATCTATCAGTGTACCGAAATCTCAAGAGTCGTAATAGCCGAATCACCTGTCTTTTTTTTTGGGAAGTAAGTGAATCACTCTACACAAGAGAAGTCATTTCAAGACACAAAGGGGAGCGATGCTCTTAACAGTTTTGCGAATTGCTGAAAATACGAAATACAAACGGATCAAATAATAAACATTTAGTAAAATAATCAGTTTGCTAAACCCTTCATTTTGTTGAGTTAGAACTGCTCTCATTGGTCATTTCAAGCATAAAGGTGGTGTGACGTTTCATGCTTAATTTATATATTGATATAACAAAATAATAACGGGTTGCACTATTTTCTTTAAACAATTAATATAATAAGTCAAATGCGTGATTCTGCTGCTATTGTGATGAGTACAAGTGGGATATCATCTCTTTTTCAAATGATTTATATTCATATATAAACGAGTAACTGTTTTTGGCACTTTCTTCAAATCTTTCATTTCGAAACCAGTTACTGCTTTTTGTGAGCCCTTTATTTTGGCGTTACAATAGATCCGTGTTCCCAAGAGTATATGTGTTGGTTCTAGGAACCAGCTTTTGTCCAGGATTTGATTGCTCTATGTCACGTCAAAATAGGGTTTTTGGCAATGAGGGGGAGTATGATGACATATACATGAATGCTATTATATGGAGATACAAAAAAAATGGATTTGAATGAAGCAGTCAAAAGGTTATCGTTTAGGAAATGTAAAATGTAATTAGATTTTATAGTAATGGAATGCTATCGCGAAATCATGTTGCGAATTTAGTTTTAAATAAGTTACTAGACTCTAGATGATTGAGTGTGAAATAAACTATGTAAATAGAAATAAAGCGGGGCAAAAATGGTTTTCATTTAGATTTCCTACTTTTTTATCGCACATGATTGTTTACATAAGTGAGAACTCTATGAGACTTTTAATAGAGAAAAACACAATTCTAATCAGTTGTTTTTCTTTTTCTTAATAATGCAAACTAATAGTAAAACAATTAGACGTATATAAAAAACCTATCTATTTATGGAATAATTCTAAACAAATTAGACTGTTGTCCTTTTTTTGTTGCAAGATTGTCCCTTTTTGGTCTGCATTAAACTCTCTGCTTAATATTGACATATATTCAATGAACTTAAAAAAATGTACCGATACACTTCCTATGCTGAATTTTCATTTTAAGACTAAGCTTTTTCGTGGCATCCAACATATCTATTATGGAAAACTAAAAACGTTATTTTTAAAGATTTCCACAAGCAATACATTCGACACTTCAAAGACATCGTTTAAAGCCCAAAATGTAACCACGCCCTTATAATGGGCAGATTCTTAAGATGATAAAATAGTTTCGAATCCACAAAAATCAAATGTTTGTGAAAAAATAGAACTTATGTGATCCTAAGTTAAAAGCTAGGCAATTTGTATATTGCCTATTACAGTTTTCTGGACCTCTTTTCATAATGTGACGACTTTTTGTCCTGAGCTAAATTTTCAAAAAGGTGTACAGTATCCATCATGGTCAATCAGTCCCAGTTATAAAGTTTCCTATCATAATGTTATCAAAATGGTCTAACATGTGACTGAAATATAGAAGTAATTTTTCGCTCTTTGACAATCATTCTACATGTATGAGTGACTATTTATATTGGTCAAACTGTTTCTAAAATTGTGTCGCTTAAGACAGGTTCCCCCTTCGTCTTTTAAATCTTAACGTGGTACAGATAATTCATGAGGTATTCATTAAGCTAATTTATTAAACATCATTTCTCCGTTGTCGCGACATTCGCGATATATCTTATAGCCGACTTTTAACATGGAATGCACGAGACCCGACCAAACATTGTTAAATATATTTCGGGAACTTTTTAAGAAGGCGGACGTTAAGTTTCAGTTTTTTTTTTCGGGAAAGAAAATGCACATTTACCCTTTTGGTTGTAACACTAATGAAACAAGACGCTACCCATATATAGACTAGGGAGGGGGCGACTGTGCCTCGGGGGTAATACTTAGCAATGAGTGAAAACGCAGCGTTCAAAAGAAGGCAAAATACCTTTTGTTTTCTATAGTTAGGGTTTGGGAGATTAGTTGAGAATATGACGTAGAAAAGCTTAGCCGTTTATTGAGTAAATATTTTAGGTATCATAAGACGTATGTTATCATTGTCTACGTTGCATGGTTACTGTCAGAGACAAAATGGTCTTATGTTCTAAAAATAGAGTTTGGCTTGGAGTCTAGTTTGTTAAGAATGAACGAACGTAGGCTGTTAATAGAAGCGATATTATTGGTTAAAGTTAACATCCTGGTTTGGTTTAATTACTTTAATAAGCTGTTAATATATTGCATTCTTAATAGGAAAATCATGGTTCGGCCTAAGGGAAGCATTTGAATGATATAGTTCATCCATCATTATTCTGAATTCTCATTCTTACTTATTAAGCTATTAACCTACGGCAAGCATAAATGGTTATATATTATTCCCTCATTTCAGAAAAAAAAAACATTTTAGCATGTGCGAGCATAATCACATTTATTTGCATAGAAATGTTTTCGCTATGTATTTGAAACTAAAAGTGCCATTTCAGCTATCAATTACTAATCGGGATTATTAATGTTATGATTTCATTTTACTTTAACCTGGTTTTCTTATTGTTTCTTATTGTAAGTATAGCGTCAATCGAACGCACAAAGCTTTTGATAAATCCTTATCCCCTATGCATCATCACGAATAAGTAATACCCATCCTTTTATGTTGTAGCACTACCACTGTCACGCCGAACAAAACCCCCATCAAAACACCGAAGGACGAGATTAACGCAAAGGACGAGAATTAATCAGCAAAACGCGAGAAACAACGCGTACACACAACAAAGGATGATGTCCAATATGTCACAAAGTTGCAGCAGCCTCAAGACATTCTTATTGAAACCAAACGAAATGGAGTACCTGCTCCGATCTCTTTTCATCGGATTAATCTTCTTATCACACCAAAGCAGCCACTTAGCCACCGCGTCCGCCATTTTGAATCCAGCACCGGAAATGAGCGATAATACATTAATCAACTGTGACGACATCTGCGCACGCTCAAACAATATCGCCTTTTTCCTTTGCAAATGCGGCGGAGGAGGAACATCCGGGACTTTCGACAGTTCCGCGTCCAGGAGAATGAGCCAATCCCTGAGCGACACGTCATGGGGAAAACCACTACGTCAGCAACGTTTCAAATTGGCCGCTCAATCGGCTGGGGGATTTTTAAATGGAGGTGATGAGGATGAATTTGAAAATGAGATCGCTATTTTGAAGTTACTTGATGATATTTATGCAGCGGGAGATATTGGAGCAGGAAAGCAAAGGAGTAAGCATCAGGTTGCTAAGAGACTGGGTGATTTTGATTATGGTTTGTCGTTGCCATGGCAATATAATAAACAGAAAGGCGCTGCGGGAGATGATCAAGCCAAAAAGGTGTTTCGATACGGCAGGAGATAATATTTTAGAATCATGAACATATGAAAAGCCTTTTTGAAATAATGAGTTACACATACAGTGGCGCGCAGACTTAACTTCTCGATTTCTCTAACGTTTAGCGTTTAGCGTTTAACGTTTAAGGGTTTGCAAGATCTGAATATAGCGTGTAACGTTTAGCGTTTAACGTTTAGCGTTTAACGTTTAGCGTTTAGCGTTTGATGAAAGAGCATATAAGAAATTAAGATAAGCACTCATAGTGATGTCCTTTATATACCCTTTAACCTGTGGATGGCTATGGTTTAGCGTTTAGCGTGTAACGTTTAGCGTTTAGCGTGTAACGTTTAGCGTTTAAGGGTTTAGAGTTTAGCGTTTGTGCGTTTAGCGTTAAGCGTTTAGCGTTTGTCTCGAGAAGTTGGGAGTGCGCGCCACTGTATTATTCAAAGGTTTAATTGCATTTTGTGATACAACTCACATTTTTGTCAGGAAATTAATAATTAAAATGTTAAATATTCATAAAAATTACAATAAATGTTCAAAAATAAAGCTATTCATTTTTGCAGATTCAAATGCCTATGCTTAATTCATATGTTTTCATGTTATTTTATGTAAAATGAGCACCTCTTAATAAACTATCGATTTCGACCGATTTCAAAAGATTATAGGATCAAGTTAATTTTACTCAAACGAGATTTTGCTTTTATTTCAACGTTTCTATTCACAACACTCCTTAATGTACAATGCTCGTGGCACAATCATAAGAAAATACCAAAAAACAGCCGGTGTTGTATAACATTAATTTTCAATATTTAGGGGGAGGCTATTTATGGATTTTAGTTTTCAGGTTTGGGGTAAGTTCTGTGTATTAAGTGCATTAAAATAAGAATGTAGATTTCTTTTATTATTATTTTATAACCAGCACAAGATTTTCAAAATAAAATGTGTAGGCCATGCCTTTAACGAATTGACATAGAACAGCTGACTCAGGCTTGACAGCCCTGGGTTTGTCTTCAGCACTCTGTCAAATCGCCTTTTAAATATGTCTCCATCCCCGCCTTCGCCTTTAGGAGTTGACTAGCTGTCTCGGAGGGGTTTTCCAGGCCTAATTACGTATTTATCCACTTTGGATCTTACTCAAATGACACCAAATGAGACAACCAATATAAAGGGTACGAGACTTGAGACTGGTCACATTGGAAGCTTGATTCATGCTTTTTCTCTATCAAACGGTATTTTCCAAAGAGTTCCTTAGTCGAAATCCATAGAACACGACTGGCTTATCATAATACAGCGAGCGTTTACGTAGCGTGTTGCACTTCACGTAAGGAATTCATTGCAACATACTTGTCGTTAATGAAAAACGTTGACAAGATCTTCCTATGTGGCCAGGCTTTTCTGCTTGGTCAAAGGGGGTAAACAGACACCACAGTCAGGTTTGGAATAAAAGTGTGAACATTTAGCTAGATGGTACGACTATTGTTGATTTGCATCAAATGAAAAAGCGCCAGAGAAACAAAAACGGAAATGAAAAATTTGATACGGGGCTAATTAAATAATTGCCTTAAGTTATTGCTTTCCATTCTCCCTTATTTGCCTTAGTATTAACCCCATAGCATGCATGTGTTTTCTTAGATGATTGGAGGCATAATTAGTTAGATTAAAGGAAGAGGGATAAGGAATTGACCTGAACTGAATAATTAGTTAAGTATACTGTCTTATTAAGCATAAACATAAAGAAACTGACCAGAAGGGATTTACGAATGAGGATATTGGGGTGGATTTGGGAAGGTTGACCGTTTTTTTTTGGAGTCGAACAGGGGAGGGATTTGGTTTGACCACCATATGGGCATACTTTATGTGGAAAGAAATCTGGGTCCAAGCTACAGCCGGTAAAATAGTCTCCAGTCACAATGTTAACAAAATAGTTCATTTCAGTCATAGAACCACATTTTAAAGATGACGATTGAATGAAAATTGGCGGGTACATGTTATGGCCAATGATGACAATAATTATTGAAACTATTTGAGACATGTTTACCAACCTATATTTCTCATTGGTAAACGCGTTTTGAGTAAAGGATGCGTAATTTGGTGACATTACTATGTCATCAATCATTTAATGTTTGAGATCATGAAATCTAGTTGGGTCGAGATACGATTTTTATGAATGTTGATTTTTCTGCCTCTAAAGGCGCGTTCATGCAAACCAAAATCCAGATAATTTCCTATTTTTTCTTTGAAATGTGTTCATGCAAAATTCCAGCTTTATAAAGTATTCACGCAGGTTCCAGCTCTCATAGACCGAATTAGATTTAAAGAACAAAACTACATGCATTCATCCAAATAGTATACTATAATATGTTTGTGCCTTTTTTTCAAGAATCAAGATATAAAAATAAACCATACAATTTTCCCAAACTATATGTATACTACAATTTTTTTGTCCAATTTCTACACTGCGTGAACACGCCTTTAGACAAGCACAAGTCAATCTTACTCTTATTCACGGGCGGACATAAAAACTAGCCGGATTGTCTGGTTAACCAGGCTCCCTGTTACCACCCACACAAAATGCACTCAATATAGAACGAGTTCTTATTTCCTCGAACTATTTGATAAACCCTTTTCAGTTCTCCCCCAAAAAAAATATCGAGGAAAAACTAGGAACGATTTTAAGGATCTTATCTTTCACTTTCAAAATTAAACCACGTTTTTAAATGACATAATACTATTGAATGGTACGTAGAAGAAGTATGAATAAACAGAGACACCATAAACTTGTTTATAATGACTTGTTACATGAACAGTCTATATACAGATGAATCCAGGGTGCCTTAATGTTAAGAGTGAATGCATGATTAGTAATTCAGGTTTGACAATTTCGTATATAAATATATATATAACTCAACCAAAATAAAAGGTTGATTTCCACAAACACAATTTTAAAAAAGATTGTTCAATTTTGAACCAACTGAACATACATGTACTAATAGAGGATTGTTTTCATGACTTTTCCGCAATATATGTATTGATAGAGGAAGACTTATAAATCGCAAGAAAGCATGTTATACTTTTTCTAAGGGGACGTAATATCAAACTTACTGAAAAACAACAGAACATACAAAAAAAAATAAAATATCACATATATTTGAATAGGTATATCATTTATTGTCATTCCTAAGCATCTATCAAATCTACAAAATATCACATGCCTCTTCAATAGACGTTCATTGGTATGTCAAGTTTCACACGTAAAAACATAATGCAGGAGATACGGTAATTCATTTTAAAAATAAATCAGCGATTATATGACCGCGTCTTCAACAAAAAATATACATTTGTTAATTGTAAAAATGATAGCAATGTCGTAAAGAATATGTTAAACACAAAAATATGCATTTTGTTAATTGTAAAATAATATCAATGTCGTAATGAAATTCAATTTTAATATGCTAAATGAAAAGCGCATATATAAGATATGTATCATTTAGGAATGGCACAGCATCCTTGTAAACATAAACTGTTCTTAAATACACATACACAAAATCTAACTTTTCAATTGTTATACGAGGGGCACTCAACGATTTTTATTTTATTATTTGCATCAAAATGTTTATTCTGAAGTAGCAAGCAAGAAGCCCAGAAAAGCTACTGCAAGCAAATATTCAATCTCCTACCAGAATAAAGATTTCAATAAATCAAATGTTTCGTAAGGTTATTCTCTCACAAATTCGTTTACAGAGACTAAATTTAGACACATCTGCATTGGTTTATATAATTGCAAATAGCCTATAATCTTAGAGTAAAATAATCATTTCGAAAAAAAATCTTTATTCTGTTCGGGAAAAGTTGCAAGCAAGGAGAAACTGCTGCAAGAATAAACATTTACCCGAATAAATCGTTGAGTACCCTCGTTATACTAACCTATTATTATCAAATATCACCACGCTATATCACAGTTGCTTATAGTTGTGCTTTATTCAATACAAAATCAAATGAGGCTGCGTATCAAATATCATATACAGACCCCTCAAGGTGGGACAAGGGGGATGCACCACTGGGTTTTATAATATTTTATTCCCCTTTCTGAGTACTCTTTTATCACTGTAATAAGATACAAAATGTTAATATAGATATCCCACTGCAAGAGATTGAAATTTGTAATCTTCAAACAGAATCAATTTATGTGCAACTGTATAGACTATACTCTTTGGATGCGTTGTTCAGCTTACAGTTTTACATCTTGTTTTAGCATCGTTTTATACGAAGATGTGTTAAGCATTGTACACGAAGATTAAAATGTTGAAAGAGACACATGCGATCATATAGTCCCTTAAACGTCACAACTCAAGCACATGATACATTGATAACGAGCAATGAAAATGAGTGTTTCTAGTATCGATATCCTATATCATATACAGGCCCCGTATGACATGGGCAAGTACATGATAGGGGAGCTGCTACTGTGGACGTTTGTAGTGGGTTGTTCTCTCCTGAATTCTATACTGATCACAGCATAATTGACATAAATGATCAAAAGCAAGTATATACAAAAGCAAAGTAATACATCCCCTATCATATACAGGCCCCGAAAGAAAATTATATAGAACCCCTGTACGGTTGTAGGGCAAAAGCCCCGTAGGGCAGAAGCCCCGCGATTTTGGCAGCTAGGGCGAAAGCCCCGCGATACTTTAAGTACATATTTTCCTAATTTACTAAATATATCGATGATATATTTTTATTCAAGCAAACTAAAATTATAAGTGCAACTATTCACGACTCAAATACATGATTTCATTAAACGGCCTTGTTGTTTAAATGATCGGATTAGCTGGATGCTTGTATGGATTTAGAATTTTCGCTATTGATAACAACATTAACTCGATATGATTGCAATCAGCGATGCGAATTCAACATTTCTATAGTGCCTTCGTTCAATGATAATTATTATTCAAGGCCATAAATCAAAAAAATATTAGCGCTTTTAGAAATAAGAAATAATTAAATTCATTTTTGAAATCGCGGGGCTTTCGCCCTAGCTGCCAAAATCGCGGGGCTTCTGCCCTACGGGGCTTTTGCCCTACGGGGCTTCTGCCAACGCACCCCCTGTACACATCAGATTCTTTTTATAATATCTGACAAAGATTGACCAAACTACCCCTTACGATAAATTCAAATTTTCAAACTAAACAAGATAGAAAATATCAAAGTAACAATTATAATATCAAATTGTTCAGTTTTGAATAACGCAACAAAAAAAACTGTATTATAATTGAAATCAAACTTTAGTATCGATATCCCAAGTCATACACAGGCCCCGTATGACATGGGCATGTACACGGTGGGGGAGCCGCAACTGTATAGACCGTGGTTGCAGTAGGTTGTACTCTTCGGATTTGTTGATCACTTTGTGTGTTCTTGGTGTCGTTAAGTGTTGACTTCATGGTAGATGTGAGCTCGTTCAGGGCTTGTATGTGCTCGTTTAATCTGTAATATAGAATAAAAATATAGAATGTAACAGTTTTTTTGGTTTTCCAGGGTAACTATAATGACCTACTGTTTATTATGTTGTGAAATGACCTTAGCTGTTATGTGAAAAAAACTAATTTATATATTTTTCTTTTCCCGTTTTTTAAAGACATACGGCATTTAAGATAAGCTCGCACCGGTAACATTTCTATGCTATAGATCTAAACCAACACAGCAACTTCAGTTTCACTGATCATTGTTAGGCTCACTACAATAACCCTGAAATTAAATATACACTGAAACATCTATGCATTGTCGGCGTCATGCTAATACTAACTATGGGATTTTACCCCATAATCTGTACTTTTATCATTAAGATATCGGCTATATCCTATAAAAGCCCCCTTTAATCCGTGTAGAGGGGTGAAATCACCGTGATGCATGTAATTTCGTATAGAAAAGTCTATGTGATAAATGACATAGGGTGAATGATAGAGGAACTAATAAAGGATATATATATATTTATTTACTTCAAGTGAAATCTAAAATAATGTTTTATATGTAAACAATGCATGAATATTTATATCAATTTGCTCATAACTCACTACAACTTACGTTTTCAGTTGCTCTTGGGCCAACATGGTTCCACTCATATCATCACTTGATGTTTCCGAAGGTCCTTTCACTTCTAAATACTTTCGTCGCTCGAGATCTGTATCTCTAATACGCTCCGGTTGTCCTGCAATAACAGTTTTATGTGATGTCATAATTTGATTTATTACATGTTTTAAGCAATATGCCGGGCATAATCACCAGGTCAATATCACTTTTGATATTTCCCGCTGCTTGTGACCCTCAGTATTTCCTAACTCCATACTTACACTTCATGTAATAGAATAAATGAAATCCCACATAATGAGTTTTGGTCCTCAGGATAGGGAAAATAATGCCAGCGACTTTCGGACTTGTGCATTAATTTTACCTATCCCTAGGGTCAATGATCGTTTTGCTTAGAACCCTTCGGGTATTATTATTTTTATGATGATCTTCTATATAAGAGTCTCGATATTAATTTATACAGAACAAGCGTATACAGTAAATTATTTTGAACTGAAATATACATATAAAAAATAGTGGTTTGCCATCCAAATATCAAATAGACAGTTCAAATAATACCAATTTGTTTGAGTCGTTTGTTTTTCATTACAATCAATAGGTTTCGTGCTTTTTGAATGCAAAAATGTAAAAATTATATTTAATATTATATATCTTTTTATACGTAC
>LQRL01058788.1:0-12894 GCA_001703475.1 Hydroides elegans
GGGGGGGGGGGGGGGGGGGGGTATTCAAATGCAAAATATACAAAACCATCCAGGCGTTTTGTCATCAGCATGTTGATATGAATAGTGTAGAGTAAAGATAGGGATAGGTTTAGTGGCAGAGAAGAATATTGAAGTGGCCAATATGATGTGTAAGAGATTTTGCGAACAGTTAATATGAATATTAGCACATATGGTACGTCTTCCATGCGTTTCTATGGCTATGATGCTGATATGAATAGAGGAGAATCGGCAAGTTTAAGGGTATGATTGAAATTCCTCTAAACCAAGTGATACCATGTAATTAGATAAGGTGTTTTAGTTGTTCGTTAGGGCTACGAATCTCAATTGAAAATGGTTTTAGAAAATATGAATTGTAATTTTTATTTGATTTACATTCCAAACTAAGGAGCTCACTAAAATAGTGTACGGTTTTTTGCGGTGTTTGTCAAAATTCGTTTTTGGCCTTGGGTTAATTCTGTTCGATTTTATAGGGAATCAAAAGAATGTTCTGTTCATTTTGATATTGGGTGATATGTTGGTATATTGTTGTATACGATGGGATTTATATTTTACCAAAGAGGGAATTTACATAGCAATGGCTGTTTATGTTAAAGTTCTAATATAATAATACAACATAACCGGTTGAATTTTTAGATTTTCTTGCAAGGAGCATAAATAAATGTCTATTCGGCCAGAATTCTTATACTTTGCGACTCAAATGACTAATGTATTAAGCTATATATTATTTAGTCCAGGGACTAATTTGGGCAGCATATGCATGAAACAAGCTTAATCAATTATGCTTTATTAAAACACATGCAGATTTTGAAAAGGTTATGATTTCGTTTCTCTCTATGCATGAAAGCATTATTCTTAATGTGTTCAATTTGAAGATGTAATGGTTTATTTATTTATGCAGTTTTTGAGTGCAATGTTGTTATTGTCTTAAAATATTTATTATATATAAAACACTAGAAAAACCATCTAGGACATGTATACCCACCTTGCAAAAATGTATCTTGTTAGTATTATGACGATTTCCGGTTATTTACGATTTTGTGTTAAAACATAATGAGTGATATGTAAATATTGAAATATTGACGTAAACTAGTTAAAGCCATGTTATAGTTTATCGGTGTAGTTCTTTGTATTGTGCGATCGAATTTCATTACAATTTTGTTCGCAGCTTAAGGGTTATGAGCTAGATTGATACGAAAAATCACATTCCATTAACACACATTAATTATTCTAATTTATATATTTTGTAAAGTCAATGCCGTTTTACATGAGTACACTTGAACACTTGTACACTTGAGTACTTGCATGTTATGATGTATCTTGACATATTCATCCCTGAAAAGAAATCCAAAACTGTAGAAATAATCAATTAAACGTTGGTTAATATGCAAAGTTGTTATTTGTTACATAAACTCTATCATAAAGTTGTGCTTTTCATTTGAGTTGGGAACTGTTAGTAAGATATTTTGGTAAATATATTTAAACGAGATGAACTATGTATAGCTGTTATTGTATAACCACCATTAAATTTATAGTTTGTAATCGGGGGTATATTATTGGGGATTTGTTTGTTCATTAAACATTGGTTATTACATAATTTGATAAATTTGAGAAATTTACGTTCTGTCCAGATATAATGGTTCCTTTATATCAAACCTTTGATCGAGCACTTTCGTTACATTATTATTCATATTTATATTATGTTTATGATAAAAAAATAAAAGATCTATTTTGTTCGTAGCCTAGTTCAGTCATATTGTACATTTATGTATAACGAATCATGTGGAAATACATTTTTTGATACATGTTAAAAAGACAGGCATACAATATTCTATGAATAGTTGCATGTTAGGCGGTTAAAATTGTTTTAATCTGTTGTGTTTGTTTGTGTTTCATTATTCATTTCGGGCAGATTGAGTGTTATTTAATATTCTCTGTTCCTGGATCTGTTGAAATAAAGAGTTATATTATTTTATAAACATATTTTATTGCTTCCTTGTAATCACAGATATGTTTATACAATGTCTTAATCAAGTATTTGACTTGTAAAACAAACAACATAAAGATATACATTCATTTTTTAACTCATCCTCACCCAAATCATACAACATGTATAAACGCATTTATTCATGGCGTGGAAAAACACTGATTAGATAGATTGAAAAAAAAATGTCCTATTTAAGATTACTGCTAACTGTTTTTAACCAACAACCTTCCTTGATTTAAGAAACAGGAATGTCATAAAATTTCATTTTATCCATCCTAGCCTGTATCCATCCTACCCCCTCTACCCATCATTACAATCTATCTACTCCTAATATGGTGTTGGTAATACATTTTGCGCCCGCGTTTTCGCGCATGTGAGAGGGTCGAGACGAATAAGAACCATATCCGTAAGTGCGCTTTCCAGGCCATACTGCTCCCATTTGTCTTGGTAGTCCGCTGTCAAACCAAAGATATAATGTAATAATTAAATGAATCGGTTTTGTATAATGCAATTATAAAATACATGTATGAATGTTCACTTTACATGTATATGTAAATGATTTAAACAAATAAATGAAACACCACGCATGTATGAAACTTTATAGATCCACGAACAAATTTATAAACGTTCTGGGCCAATTTTACAGGCTCAGTTTAGACCAGGTTCCCATTTGTTATAACATGGAAACCAAGTCTAGACTTAGGCTATGACATTGGTCCTCCAGGTTTGTGTTGATACAATAGGTCCTCATCTAACCGAATACGGATAATTAGAAATTATTGCTGAAACCAAGAGCAATCGGAAGTCCAGGCCTCTATATTAAGTTAAATGAGGCAAATGTTAAAAATACTAATGATGCGCCCTGGTTCAATATTTATTTGATCATCGCCTGAGAAAATGCTTTGTCAAAGTTCCAACCCCCTGCCCCACCCTTCTTAAACGTTCTTTTAATCTTAATATCGCTACACCAACCTGAGCGGTACCATGAATAGAAATCATCTATGGTCTTCCATTGGTTGACAACCAGGAAGTCCGGCTGCCACAATCCGCGGTTCCTCACGTGACCTGGTGAACCCACTACATTCTTCCCGCCTTTCTGCAAAATTAAAAAATACAAACATAGGAATTACAGATGCAAACCCTCGGATTAAGCGATGCATATTCTTAATCAAGAAATATACATGTATTTCGATTTCAAACAGCAGGTTTAGAATTTTTAGAAGTCAAGTTGCCACAACTCGCTGTGACCCGGTGAACCCACTACATTCTTCCCGCCTTTCTGAAAAGGTGAAAATATAAACAAAGGAATTCGAGAAGCAAAGCCCTAGGCTTAGCAATGTATATTCTTAACCAGGAATATCTTTTATTTCAGATGTTTTAGGAAGTCCAGTTGCAACAATCAACGTGATAATAATCCCGTGACCCAGTAGGCCCACTACATTCTTCCCGCCTTTCTAAAAAAAATAATAGATATAATATTTTATCTGCATTTGTTCACGAACTGACGAATTAGCAGTTTATTATGGAAATGTTCTTAATTCTAAATTTGAGGGACACAACGTTTAAATTTTATATTCATCGCGTGACCCGGTGAACCCACTACATTTTTCCCGTCTTTCTGAAAATTTTAAAACATAGGCATCAGAGATGCAAAGCCCCCAGCCTACGCAAAACATTCTTTATCACGAATATTTGTCGTTTATAAGAAGCAGGTAAAATGAATTATCTTTCTCACAACGGCTTTCTTACAACGTCTTTCTCAAGACGTCTTTTTCACAACGTCTTTCTCACAACGTCTTTCTCACAATCTCTTTCTCACAACGTCTTTCCCACAGCGTCTTTTTCACACCGTGGCCCTTACATATAGGTCCACACAACGTAGTCCTCATAACGTCACAATATACGCGTAATCTTTCTTTGCTGTACACATTTCCCAAAATATCTCAAGTTCAATACCCTATAATTTCGACATTTTGTGATCGATCAAACTGAAACCTCGACATTGCACATCTGCAATATATTTTCTTTCACTGTGTGAAGTTTCAGAACCCTAGGACAGAGGCTTCAAACCAAAGTGCCGCGGACAAAGTGGTGTATAAATACCCTAAAATCTCTCAAATTCGCCTAAGTTCAAACCCCTGTAATTTCGACAATTTTTGGTCGATCAAACTGAAACCTCGACGTTGCACATTAGCAATATATATCCTTCCACTGTGGGAAGTTTCAAAACCCTGGGACAAAGGCTTCAGACCAAAGTGCCGCGGACAAAGTGTTGTATAAATACCCCAAAATATATCAAATTCGCCTAAGTTCAAACCCCCGCAATTTCGACAATTTTCGATCGAACAAACTGAAACCTCGACGTTGCACATCTGCAATATATATTCTTTCACTGTGGGAAGTGTTAAAACCCTAGGACAGAGGCTTCAAACCAAAGTGCCGCGGACAAAGTATTGTATAAATACCCCAAAATATATCAAATTCGCCTAAGCTCAAACCCCCGTAATTTCGACAATTTTTGGTCGATCAAACCGAAACCTCAACGTTGCACATCTGCAATATATATTCTTTCACTGTGGGAAGTTTCAGAACCCTAGGACAAAGCCTTCATACCAAAATGCGGCGGACAAACTACTGCACCTGAAATGTTAACAGACGGACAGACGGACGGACGGACGGAATGAGGGATAGCAATAGCCCTCAGCCAAATTGGTTGGCTGGGGGCTAAAGACGAGTCATTATACATGTATTGTCCTATTTCCCTAATGTTTGGAGGAATAAGCGATCTTTAACGAAATGTCCTCAATTTTAAAGTTCAAGGACATAGCGTTATATTTTTTAAGAAAATATGATGATAAGTAAGAAAGCATTCAAACTGCAAAAAAAAAATGAAAATGGAATGATGGTCGTTTAAACACATGGTATAAACGTTTTATGGTAATGATATATCATACATGTTCTGTTGAACCGGTACAGTTCCTTTAAATGCAATGTACAATACTATTTAAAACCAAACCTGTTCAAGCTCGGGCAAATGGCCGGCTACGTATTGTTCCATATACGTAACGTGATCATGGATATGAGAGTCACAAATCTGAAGAACGTTGCAGTCGGGCTCTAAAATGAAAACAATTTTTTTTAAAACATGTGAATATGGCAAGTAGGTTTTTTTTGGTACCTTTTCACAGCTTCCACTATATAGGACATCGGAGCGTTCAACAATAAGGGGATCTCGTTTCCACCTATGTATAAGCAAATTGAATAAATCGAAACAGAAAAAAAATAAGCATATTTAAGTTGTCACATCATATGGAGGTTTCCTCATGGATACTTAACTGTACCCAGGAGGTTAAGCTGCCAATCATAGTTGCCAATCAAGATTACTCATGCAAATAAGAAACATCATCAACCAACCTGAGTCGAATTCGAACCTTTGACCTTGAGATTACGAGGCGAGTACTCTAACACTAAGCTACAGCGTTTAATCTTTTTTACGCACCTGTACATCTGAGTGTAGGCAGTATAAGGATATCAGCTCCATGTAACCAATCGTTCTGTTTAACCCCCGAGTCCGAGTCGAGCCACATAAGGGCGTCCTGAGCCGAACGGAATTCCAGGACGCCTACGGCTCGATCGGCTGGCCAACTTCCTTCAAGAAGTTCCACCTATGGTTTTAATAAATTTATTAAATTAGTGTAATCAAGATGTGAAGATGTAAAACGCTTTGCAATGTTCATTTCAATTTTGGCAGAATAAGTATATCAGCTCCGTGAAGCCAGTCGTTCTGTCAGAATCGAGCCACATAAGGGCGTCCTGAGCCGAACGGAATTCCAGGACGCCTACGGCTCGATCGGCTGGCCAACTTCCTTCAAGAAGTTCCACCTATGGTTTTAATAAATTTATTAAATTAGTGTAATCAAGATGTGAAGATGTAAAACGCTTTGCAATGTTCATTTCAATTTTGGCAGAATAAGTATATCAGCTCCGTGAAGCCAGTCGTTCTGTCAGAATCGAGCCACATAAGGGCGTCCTGAGCCGAACGGAATTCCAGCATGCCTACGGCTCGATCGGCTGGTCAACTGCCTTCCAAGAGCTCAACCTACAGGTATCAATGGGAAAAAAATAATAATTTGATTTGAGACTACGCAACTTATGAACTTTTGGAACAATTGCGGCTATAAGGGTGCATTTACAGTGATCTAACCTATCTTGAAATCGTTTCATTCCGGATGAACAACAAATAGTTATGCGCTCAAACAAACAAGTCCTGCTGTTGTATCCAATTAAAACCTAACATTTATTAATCATAAAGTGAAAAGTCCTAGCGTAATCTTAGTTGCAGAAAAACAAAGTTCCACGTGGTCTAATTTTAATTGTAAATGCCCTATTCTTCCTCACCTGTGTACTCAAACCCAAACACCTGCCATTGTATCCCTTTAAAAGAGTGGTTCTCGTGGACATGTCATTCTTGAACTCTTGTTGATACTGGTCTCCAAATTGCACGAGAACCAGGACTTGCGACGCTGCACTCATCTAAAATAAGTGACGTCATAAAAACGATATCATGTATATGTGAGCGCGAAACTTTAATTTCGCTAACGAAAGATTAATTTTTCGGATCATATGAGTAGTCTATGTCGAAATGTTATATATTAGGCTTTTAATCACAGTTAATCTTAATCATATGTATAGAAATATATTCACGGGTCATGTAACTAATCTATCCAAAGCTTTTATGGAGTTTTATTCAATAGTGTAATCAAAATAAGCCGATTATTCCCCAAGTTAAGTTCATGACTCAACTCACGGACAACCCTCTTTGGTAGTGTGCTTTATGCCACTAATACGTGTAAATGGATCAAAAGATACATGAAATATAATCATTTTAGACCAAATCTTAAGTTATGACTAAAAAAAAGTGTCTTAAATATACATTTTTTTTTCTAACATGATGAGAGAAATTAATCTTTCGCTAGCGAAACTATAGTTTCGCTTAAATTAAAGTTTCGCTGCCACATATATAATTATTAACATCATGCACAAGACTTATAAATTGCACCATCGGTTTTGATGACATCATGCAATTGTTACGACATCGAGTATGAAAATTGTTGTTTTTTTTTTTTCTTTTTTTTTTATATACAAAACAAGTGCAAAATTCTTACTTTTCCGTAAAGAAATTACTAGACGCCCCGGAAACACAACAACAAAAAATTTAAAAAAAATCATCATCAATTATATATTTATGTTACCAGCACTTGACTCATCACCATAGCTCTAAGATTTAACTCAAATTCAACACTTATATTTGCTTTCTTTTTCTAATTCAATTATTAAATATCCTTTTTCATCTTATGTACGAAGTACATGTCTTATTGCAAAAAGAATGTGCACTTTAGAATAATCGTTTACCTTTTTCGATTATTTTTCCAAATTTCTCTTCTAAATAAAATATCCAAATTATAGAATCTTATTATAGAAATTATTAAATTTCTCAATTGTTAAATATTTTTTTTTGCAAAGTCCTTTGGTATTATTATGATATTGAATTCAAACGACATGTAAACCTTTGCCCGTTTAATCGGACATAAAAATCATAATATCAAGGATATGATCATAACCTAACAGAGTTCATGAAAATAAAAGCCGTTATTCTTTTGCATATCCTTTCGATAATAAGCCGAATAATGTTATTTGGCGGTGAAATCATACTAATCGAGAGAAACACATACTTATTACTCTGATATGTTTTCATTCAGTCCGTGAATGGATTATTGATAGAAAGCCGTCCGATATGTATTGATATGTAACAAAAGTCCTCTATAGATTAGCCGGATAATGTAGCATAAAATAAATAAATGAGACTAAATCACTTATTTATGCCATGTGCCAATTTTGTGGCTAATATGTGTGTCACCCAGTCTGTATAGAAAAAGGATCCCCCATGCTCACTATGGTACCTCTTTTGTAATTAACAGGAACATCCTGGCATTTTGTGTTATATTAGTTCAATGTGACATTGACATATTCCCTTCTATTATATCTTATTCATTCCTTTATCGATTTATCTTTTCATTATTATCATATTTTTTTTTTTTTTTGTATTTTATGAGGACATTTGATATTCCAATTTATCTAGCGTTGTGCTTTTAAAGTTACGGCTCGTAGTGGATAAAGATTCTGCAAATAATAGGCGTTTGATGAAAACACTTTAAATTAGAATTCAATTTATTGAGAGCGTTTGTTTTTGAACTTTAAAGTAGGGTCTTCGAAATCGGAACGCTCACCCTTGTCATAATTCTTTCATATGATACTGATGATTAATTGATGAACCTGGAAGAATATATTTTCATTTCATAACAATCAATATTTTATTTAATGTAAATATTCATTGTGATAGGCTGGAGATAACTAATTTTGAATTTATTTAATTATTGATGAATAACTATTAAATAAAAATATCACAGAATCTGAATTTTTAAGTTTTACATGTTATTAACGAAAACTTTTATTTCTAGTATTTTCACAATTACATTTATTTGAAATAAAATACAGAAAAATGATAGACATTAACATTAAAGGAAATAAGACAGAGTATTTATTAACAAAGGCATGATTGTCCATACATTTCGGCAATCTTACAAAAAAATGTTCTTTAAGTTATTACAATGCTTTCCAATCAATATGACTGCTATAACATTGTACAATACGCAAATACATCACAGCAAACCGGGACTACAACATTCACCTAAAAGATTTTATAAATTTTATGACATTCTTAAAATAAATCATATACATTGTTGTCCATCACAAACTTTAAGGGCCAATTTCACAGCCGAAGTCTAGACCAGGTTCCCTTGATATAACATTGAAACCCAGGCTACAGTAAGGCTGTAAAATTGGCCCTATAACTCCATTATCAAGTGCATTGTTCCAGTCGTTCTTGCAACACGGCCTTATCCAAATGTCGACCAATGAAAATGAAGCGATTGGTCACACGATTTGCATCACGTGATAAGGTTACTTCCGATTTATCATAAAAAGAAAACCTTAAATTGTACATTAAAAAGGTTTCATAATCGAAACAAAGATCAAATCTGAAAATAAAAATCATTAATATATTGCTATCCATCACATATATGTACTTTAAAAACTCAAACATCAAGTACATTGTTCCAGTCGTTCCTGCAACACGGCCTTATCCAAATGTCGACCAATGAAAATAAAGCGATTCGTCACATGATTCGCATCACGTGTCAAGGTCACTTCTGATTTGTCATAAATCTCGTGCACAGCCTGGATCATGGTGGCCTTTTTCTGATCCGGATTCGAGGCACCCGCGACCACCAACCCCTTAAGGCGTAAAATATCCATGGCTTCCCCTTTTTGGTTCGTGATATCCTTTTCCCATAGCAAATGTTCTAGAAAATTTTCCACTTTCGTCATATTTAAACGCTGCTCTAACTCAACAGTCACAGTCAATACACTTTGATCTAAATGATGCGACTTTTCATTATTTCCCGAATTCACCGCGGGTGACCTTAATTGATCCGGCATGGGCAGTGCCGACTCATCGTCCATGTAGGCATTAAGGTCGAGCACGGCGTCCAGATCGACTTTTGAATGATTCGTTTCAATGAGTTTGGCCATGCTGTTAATGGCGCCAATATGAGAGCGAAGTGAGATCAGTTCTTCTTGGGAAACGAGGTCACATTTGTTGATGATGAGCACGTCGGCTAGGGCCACCTGGTGAGAGAAAAAGCAAATAATTATTTTGAAAATTAAAAACATTGATTTTAGGGCTGTGTCGGGGATACTCGGGGTACTAGACAATCGGCTCGGGTACCCGAACCCAAATTTCGGCTCAGATACCCGAAAAAAAAAATAAATAAATAATTAAAAGGATATTTAACTCACAAAAATGTTCTTTTAGTACCATTTCATTTTTTTTCAAGTTATCTCAACTTTTCACCACGTTTTCAATGAGATCGATTTAAATGATGTCTAAACACGAAATCTCAGTTTATCTTATACTATATTTAAAATTACAGCATATTCTGTAGAGTACTTGTAAAATAGACGCTATGAAAATCCTGTTTTAAGAACCTCGGGTCGGATATCGGGTCGGGTCGGGCATTGACTTCGGGTGCTCAGGTAACTAAATACCCGAATACCTGAATTTCCCTCCCCCTTCCAATAATAGAAACATTTATATCTCCTCCCTCCCCCCTTTTCCCTACCCTTCCATCCCTCCACGACCGCTCACCTGCTTCGTTTTAAACCCAATCCGGTTTGACCACCGTCAGATATTATAAACTAAGCGCCATTATATAAAGTGATAGACTACGTGTTAAAGAAGATTTTAACCGCCAACGGTAACCCAACCCCCCTCATTAATGATCAACCAAGTTCCATTATTTAAGCTGCATTAAACATAATCCCTAAGACATCACCATAAACTAACCACCCCTTACCTGTCGCACGGCCTCGTTAATGACCCCATCCGGCTTGACCTCCGTCAGATGGCGTAAACAGTACTTTGCGTCCACCAGCGTCACTACGCCATCTAGGAGCAGATCGCTGCATAACTCGGCGTCAAGCCAAAACATAGAAGCAATAGGTCCAGGGTCTGCAAGGCCCGTAGTTTCAAGGAGCACGTAGTCGAATCTATAATGAGAAGAGATATATTAAAACTTGAATATAGCATAGGTTGAAATGTCTCTTGTGACGTCTGTGAACAAGTCATCTAGGAGAAGATCGCTGCATAACTCGGCGTCTAGCCAAAACATAGAAGCAATAGGACCGGGGTCGGCTAGGCCCGTGGTTTCCAGGAGCACGTAGTCGAACCTATAATGAGACGAGATAAATTAATATTGTACTCGGGGGTAGAAATAATAGTGTAAAAAGGTGTCTAGGAGCACGTTGCTGCATAACTCGGCGTCAAGCCAAAACATGGAGGCGATTGGACCCGGATCTACAAGGCCCGTGGTTTCCAGGAGCACGTAGTCAAACCTAAACTGAGACGAGATAAGTTAATATTGTACTCGGGGTATAGATATAATAGTGCAAAAAGGTGTCTAGGAGCACGTTGCTGCATAACTCGGCGTCAAGCCAAAACATAGACGCAATAAGTCCAGGGTCGGCGATGCCCGTAGTTTCCAGGAGAACGTAGTCAAATCTATAATGTATTGAATTCATGTACTTCTAGCAAGGTCATTGTAACGACGATTCATAGGGTCAAATTAACTACAGCGCTTCTCTGTGGTATTATCGATGATTCATCCCATTATTGCACTTAATTGACAGTTTAAATGTAAATGCATTCATTAAATGCTTAAACTTCAAGCAGGGTCGATTCAAAGGTCATATTCAAAGATCAAATTCAAAGGTCAAATTCAAAGTAAAAAATTACCTGCCGCGCTTCTCCATGAGATTCTCGATAGCCTTGACTCCGTTGTCGCGCACCGAGCAGCAGAGGCAGCCATTGCGCAGCTCCAGCCACTCTTCGAATAACTCGCCTGTGTCCAAGAAATATCAATACAATTAGTTTCACGTGCTCTCTGGTCTAAGTCGAGTTGTTTATGTGTTGTATCGCTTTTTAAAATTATTTTTCTTACGTGACACAGCATAACAGCAGGGTCATGTTTCATCTTATTACTGATTTGTCTAGCAACACTTAATCTACCGTGTGTATCTCAGTACTGTTTTTTATGACTCTGGTGTATATGGTACCGGTTAATACTTGAGCCAAGTTCTTCCTAGTCGGTAATCACATTTCGTTATTTGGATATTATGCTCACCTTCGTTGCCGACAGAAATCGATTTCTCAACCGAACTTCCCTCGCCAAACTCATTCATAATGACGGCGATTCTCTTGCCATGCTCCTCATTCATGATGTAATTCAGCAACGTTGTCTTGCCTGCACCGAGGAATCCTAAAAAAGAAAGTTGTTTGCTTATAATAACTCGTACCTTAAAAATTACATTTCAAAGAGTTTATGAGTACCCGTATATGATTGAAATGGAACACAGTGGTACTTAATGAACACGAATACTATTTATTCTTAATCCTTCATTTTTTAATAATGTGATTCTTTTAGCTTTTTCTTCTCATTTAGCACATTGTAATTATTCATTTATGAAGCGATTATTTCATAGCGCATATATCAGATACATGGTCTTTACGCTTACAGTGGACACATATACTACGAGTTCAGGATAAAATATACGACAATGTTTTTGTTACATTATCGAATATACTGTATATTCCATGTACAAATATGAAATTTATAACGAAAGATTCACTGTGCAAACCTGTTATTATAGTGACGGGTACTTTTTTCATGTCAGTCGGTACCAGGTCGGGAATTTCGTCTTCATCTGAGCTCGACATGGTTGCTTCTAAAAAGTAAACTAGAAGGTCAGTGACCTTGGATCCCCATGAACTTCAACAATTCGTATATGCAGGATGGTCAGTTTTAACTAAAATTAACCTTGGAAATAACGAACTATTTTGCGAATAAACAAGATCATGTGATGAAAGAAAAACAGAGTAACATCTTGCATCATCACTCACTTCTTTCTGAAGACATCTCGTGAAATGACGAGACCAGTTGGCAAAAGTATCCTCAATTTATAAATTAAAGAAAATATGCTTTTATAAGCACGAGCTCATATAGCACATCCAAAATGTTTTTGAGAGGCAACTGACACGGCCAGTGAAGCAAAAAGATAATTTTATTACATTATAATTATGATTCTATAAGCACATTCCAGATACTTTTGAGATGCAGCTGACAAGGCCAGTGAAACAAATATATATTTTAACTTACATAGCAAATATGCTTATATAAGCACGATTACTTTTGTAAGCCAATTCCAAATGCACC